>CM064491.1:27616025-27702168 GCA_032716605.1 Paralithodes platypus | reverse complement strand
TTGGAGACTTCACAGAACCCTGCGAAACACCGGAGATAATAGGTTGAGGAAGTCAGCAATGGCCGTCCATAACTGAAGCTATAGAACAGTCTGAAAGGAAACTAGAGACAAAGGCACAGAGAGAGGGATAGAAACTGAAGGAGGGTAGTTTGGAATTTAGAGATTTATGCCAGACTCTATCGAAGGCTTTTAATATGTCTATCACAATAGAATAAGTCTCACCGAAGTCCCGAAAGGAGGATGACCAAGAGTTAGTAAGATAAGCAAGAAGACCAACAGTAGAGTGGCCCATAAAGAAACTGGCGATCTGAAAGTAGATAATGGGAAGATAAATGCTTAAGAAATATTAAGTTAAGAATAGTTTTAAAAACTTTAAAGGTGCAAGAAATGGGAGCAATTAGACGATAGTTGAAGGGTTGAGAGCGGTCACCCTTCTTTGGGATAGGTTGAATAAGAGCAACTTCCAGCAAGAAGGAATGACGTTAGAGGAAAGACAGAATCGAAAGAGTTGGCAGGAAGTCAGGTCGGAAGATCAATTTTTGAGTACAACAGGAGGAACACCATCAGGTCTGTACGCCTCTTTAGTATTAAGCCCAGAGAGGGCAGAAAGTATATCCTTAGACGATATGATATTATGATATTAGGCATAATTAAGTGAGATCGGGGTGGAGAGGGAGGAATAGCACCAGATTCATCCAAGGTGGAGTTTACAGCGAATGTTTGAGCGAAGAGTTCAGCTTTGTCAGAGGAAGAAGTGACTGTAGTGCAGTCAGAGAGGAAAAGAGGAGGGATAGAAGAAGAAGTAAAATTATTGGAGAGGTTTTTGGCTAGATGCCAGAAAGCTGGGGTAGAGCTAGAGTTGGAAAGTTTAGAATTTTGTTTTATTGATGAAAGAATTTTTGGCTAGTCGAATATCAGCAGATTTTGGTTGATTCTAGGCAGAAACATAGAAAAACATGATATTCTTGTGTCTGAAGGCGATGGTACCGTTTAAGTGCTTCCTCCTTATTGCGGACAGCAGTAGAACAAGCGTGAGTAAACCAAGATTTTATATAAATTAGACTGAGAGAAAGAAAATTGAATGTATGTCTCCATGCCCGAGAGGATTATCTTGGTTATACGCTCGGCACACTCCGAGGGTCCCCGGCTACGAAAGCAAAAATTATTCCATGGAAAATAAAAAAAGTACTGCCAAAGAGACTCCCAGTCATCAGTGCCACAAGCGTCACCGGTTGGGAAGATCAGATGGCCGTACTGGAGAGATAGGACAGGTAACAGAATATAGGTTTGATTCCCGAAGGGAAGTAGAGTAAACCTAATATTTAGTAGGGCCCCGTAATCATTGACAACTTCGCCTATTAGTAATAATAGTCTCCATTCAACATCCTGCGCCAGCATTTTGAATAGGCCGCGCGGAAGAATCATAGAGTACTCGTCATAAGTGCACGCTTAATTCCCTCATGGGATCGTCATTTTGATCGATACCCTACAGAAAAAAACTCCGTAAAAATTAAAAAGAAAAATAACTTTATGTCTGTTATCATATGACTTGCTATATTCGTGGATTTCTCATGCTTTGCTTCCCCGACACCAGGCCCCCTAGCGGCCATCTTCGTCCTTCACTGATATACCAAGAATATACTATAGAAATCAGCGAATGGGAAGTGGGATGGTCGGGAGGGCCCGAGTCGTCAATGATTATGGGGCCCTACTAAATATTAGGTTTTCTCTACTTCCCTTCGGGAATCAAACCTTTAATTTAATAGGGCCCATTCATCATTGAAGACTTCGCCTGAATATCAAGACTGGAGACGGGACATTCGCAAAATATCCTAACCTTAGGGAAGAAGAATCCGGATAACATTTTCTTAAGTTTTATTGTATGCAATACAAAAATAGAAAAAGGTATAAAAGATTTGCTAGCAGTGCGTGGCATTAAGAAACTGCTTGCTTCATGGTCAGATCGTTGCAATCGATCGTATGCATGAAAAGAGGTTGACACACATGTGTCCTGTAGAACTATAACTCAGCAGTAGTTATTCGTTCTCTCCTTAAACTAATTGTACAGTAATATTTTTGTACACTTTAGTAAAACAGACATAGTTGCAACTATGCGATATATCTTCTTAAAATTAAAACAATTAAAACTCATACTGGATTGTAGAACCCGTCCTATCACAACTCGTGATGCATCACACTCTCCAAGGGTACAGGGGGGATATGGACTATTCCGCACCCCCCCCCCCCTTTTAAAACAACACAACATATAATATCACAATACCTACTGTACCCGTTGCCGTAAAGCTACACAGGTACGCTTTGGTTTATCTAGAGCAACAGACAGGTAACGTGTAAGGAAAGTATGATTGGAAGCCCAAAGTTGGGTTTTAGCAACATCATCAATCGAGAAAAAAAATGCAAAAATCTGAGGGATACTGCCCATTTCCTAATATCGTGAGCCCTGCCTATCACGCCGGGATTGCTTTCCCTGATAACGTCGACAAGCAAGTGTGACGCATGTCCAGTGTGAGCATGCTGTACAGAACGCCTAGTCATGCCCCACTCTCGCTAGGATCGTCAGGGCAGGAACTTTGGCTGTAGTCTATGTAGAGTTTCCTAACTTAGTTCATGTGAGCCGTTGTACTATAAGTAATATGAATATGTATTTTGTTTTCATCTGAGTCAACGAGTTCTATTTTATATCATTAGTTATAAGTATTGTGTGTAAAACTTATTTGTAATGATGGGAGAAGCGGCAGCCACAGTTGGGGGTCAGTGGGTGCGCCATGCGGGAGGTGGGCCTAACTCACTAGCACTCCCCCCCCCCTCCCCCCTCCCCTCAGTGCTAGGAAAGCCTTTGTCTATCCCAGAGGAGAGAGAGAAATTACGTAATGATTGTCAGTGGGCGGTCCTTAGTAGTTCACGTTGGGCTCACTAGAGGGCCGAGTATAAAAAGGGAAGTCTAGCCATTTTTTGATCAGAACTCATTAGGCAGAGCGACTTCTCATTTCCCTTGCTAACTATATATATTCTTCTGACTGATGTGAACTTTCTCTACTACCTTACATTCTTATCTCCTCTTTTCCCTACCCTTTTTAACTTCCATGGTCCCGTTGGTGCAGAGCTAGTCAGCCAACGTATTATCGCTTGAGTTCTCATGAGATACATGCCTATTAGATAGCCTATTTTGGAAGGGTTAACTTAGAATAGGATTGATTTATGTTTGTTGCACTTGTCTATGCATTTCCCTGTGTGTTATTATTATTATTCCTGGTTTCTGCTAGTCTAGGTAATGCTAGACTGGGGTAAGGCTTTTCTGTGTTACGAGTTGTTGTTTGATGCAGTGGTTAAGCGATAAACCTGCATACTCGTTTCGGTTCAGTGAAGCCTAGGTTGTCTTCGCGGCTGACTGTGTTGAGTTAATAATTTACAGTGCGTGAGGGCAAGAGCCTAACCACCCTGTATTTTATTAACAGCTTGTTTTTACTTTGTCAAGGAGCCGGGAGAAAACCAGATACAAGGGATCTGGATTTCTCAAAGTGCACTTGTTAGTGTTAACGTAATACTTTAAACAGTTGTGAGGACTTCGCTAGGCTACGAGCCGTTTTTGCTCAGTCACTGCTACCTTTTGCCCACAGTACCCCAGCTAGACTTTACTCGATTAGTAGATACAGAATAGTATTGAAGCTTTCCTTATGTATGATATTGTTTATGCACTATTGATTTCATGTGTTGCAAGCTTGGCTACTTTAGTGATTAGTGGCCCACGAGCACAATCCGAGTAGGCTATTGCCGTTGCATTTGCGGAGTACTTCTTTTTAATGTTTGCCATTTACTATTGCATATTCTTTTAATTATTCTTATGCCAATTTAAACCTGTAATAGTATTTAATTGCCAGTGTTTTTCTTATTGAATTACTGTTCAAAATCCGATACGTACTTCTTACGAGCATCCGAGAAGCATCTAACTTTTTTCAGAAGATTCCTTGCTCGATGCTTAAGGACTATTAATTAACGTAACGTAATAGTGCCGATCCGAAGTAGAGGGTGGAGGACTTCTTAAGTTCTTAGTCAAGGGTGGATTACTTCGGCTTCGGCCAACACTATTCTTTGGTGTTGTTGTTTCTTACTTCTTTGTTTGATTGTTGACCAGACTAGAGAATTCCTGTCTCTTTATTAGTCTGTTGTTGAACACTAGTACCGAGTTCTTGTATACCCCGTTATAGCAGATTGAACTCTGGAGGGTATTGGTGTTTTTTGTTCGGCTGGCAGTACTCAGGGGTTGGGATCGTGTGTTTCCGTTGTGGCAGCGAGCCGTATTAGAGTCCTGATTGAGAGCCCTTGTGTACCCGAGTGCCAGGTCGTAACAAATGGCGACCTTGCTTAGGATTTTGTGAACAGTATAAATTTTTGCAGAGTTGTACAACATTTGTTTGTTTGTATTTTAGCGTGCATATTGAAGAATATTTGTTTTTGTATGGCAATTAGTAAAGCATTTAAGAGACTCCAGTTAATTTAGTAATTAGTGCTTGCATAGGAAGTTAAACACTTTTGTCTCGAGAATTTTTTTTGTGGACTTCAGTATGTCGTGCATTAGCACTGACGATGAGCGAGAGATGCCATTTGAAGGTGTGCCGTTAGTAACCAGTGAGGAGGATGCTAGAGTTTTTGTGAGTAAGCGGTACCACGTGACGGAGGAGAGGCTGACTGGGGTGGATGTTTGTGGCTTGCACCTGATAGCCAAGGTTTTGGGAATTTCCAATGTAGTAGGGATGTCCAAGGGGGAGCTGATTTCCTGGGTGTTGCGTGGGCGACATGGGGTTTCGGAGGAGAGGGCGTTTGGGGGGGTTCCTCCCCAGATCCCCTCTCACTCGACTCCCACAGTGCCGTCCACTCAGTTACCGGAGGTTAGCACTCTCCCACAGAGGGATGAGAATTGGCAGATTGGAGTGCCCTCGGGTGGTGCACATGGTGGTTCCCCAGTTTTTGCCCCCCCTCCTTCAGTAGTGGCAGCTCCCTCTTCCTGTCTGTCTCCAGATATGGTATTTAGACTTGAGCTTGCTAAGATTGAGGCTAGGAAGCAGGAGGATGAGACCAGGAGGCATGAAAATGAGACCAGGAGGCAGGAGGATGAGACGAGGAGGCATGAGATTGAGGTTAGGAGGCATGAGGCTGAGCTTAAGTACGACTCGGAGAAATATTGTGCTAAATTAGATTTAGATAAGTCTCGTGCAGAGTCGACAGGGACTTGGATGGGCCGTGAGGGCCAAGTAAGAGAACAGTCCTTGGCCCAATTAGTCAAATTGGTGCCGGTATTTAGTGAAACTGAAGTCACAGAATTTTTTAATCGTTTTGAGAAGAAATGTAGGGAGCATAATTGGCCTGAAGAGAAGTGGGCAGCTCTAGTCTCCTCAAGACTTACGGGTAAGGGTCTGAAGGCTTATGATGCACTGCCTTTAGAGTCTTGCATTGACTACCCAGAATTGAAGAGAGCTGTCCTACGGGCATACGAGTTGCAACCGGAAACATATCGATTGAAGTTTCGGGGTGTTACAAAGACTAGGGAGGTGACCTTTCTTGAACATGCCCGGGACTTAAAAGATGCACTTAAAAACTGGACACGTTCTGAGAAAGCTGAGACGGCCGAACAGTTGACTGAGCTGTTTCTGCTCGAGCAGTTTTATAAGTGTACTGGTGCAGAAATGACTTTAACTATTAAAGAAAAGAACCCAAAAACTCTACAGGAGGCAGCTGAGATGGCTGACCTCCGGCTATCACTAATTCGTGGGTGCGGGTCTGCCCAGCGTAGTGAGGCAGGTAACAAGGGGCGTGACGCCCCACCCCCCCGAGTTAGTGATATACCTTATGCAAACAAGTACAAGAGCCATGATACCAAGACTGACCACAAGACTAGCACCGTCCCATTTAAGAAGGGGCCGGGCCCTTCCCAGTACCAAGGGAAGCCCAAAGGGGAGGTGGAGTGTTATCATTGTCATAAAAAGGGGCACTTTGCAAGAGTCTGTCCTAGCAAACCACCTACAGCAGCTGTGTCTTTGGCCTGCAACATTGGTGTGTCTCCGAAGTCATCTGAGTTTGCCTGGGGCAGTTCGTCAGAGGCTGAGGCACAGCCAATGCAGAAGCACCTGGGAGGCTCGAACCCTGCTCAGGATGTTTTTTTGCGACCATAGAGGGCGGGGTTGCGTGATGTGGGCGGGGCGCAAGCATGGAGTAGAGGTCTTGCGTGATACAGGTGCTTCCCAGACTCTGATGAAAAACTTGACTGGCTACCCTATAAACGCGGCTCGGGTGGTAGTGGTGCAGGGTATTAATGCAACTCGGTCATACCCGCTGGTGCGGTTGGAGTTGGAGGTGGATGGTGTGGCACGTGAATTGGATGTCGGGATTGTGGAGAAACTGCCAGTGGAGGGCGTCGACCTTCTTCTCGGCAACGACTTTGCAATGCCCGCTTCCGAGGTTCTACCCTTAGTCGTTGCCGAGAGGCCGGCCGACGTGAGTAGGGAAGAGCAAGAGTGGGTCGAGCGGTGCCAGACACAACCCATGGCGTGTGTTGTCACCCGAGCTCGGGCAGCTAAAGTGTCACAGCCTAGTCCTCCGCCTTCAGACCAGCGGAGGAACGATCAACAGGAGGAGGCTAAAGCTGGAGTTGGTTTTAAGAGTTTTGACTCGGCGGCTCTCCTGGGTGATTCAGTATTAGCACCATTACTTAATTCTGGAGTAGCCCCTGGGCCTGTCATCGAGAGTGACGAGGCTGGGCATGACGAGTCTCCACGACAGCAACGTTATGTACATCGAGAGAGACAGAGGGAGCAGCCCAGTATCGGGGAAGGTCATGCATTGCTCCGGGAGCAGTTAGATCGCTTGGCACCCTCAGATATAAGTCGGTTGCAACTAGAGGACCCTGAGCTCCAAACGTGTGCTAATGGAGCTGTAGAGCTCGACGAGGACGGCGATGCACAGCCAGGAGATTTTTTTATTTAGAAGGCATCCTTTATAGGCGTTTTCAAGACCCTAAACGTAGTTGGCAAAAGGGGTCCGGAGTAGTGGACCAGTTGGTGGTGCCACGGGAGTGCAGGGATAGCCTACTGAGGTTGGCGCATGACACACCACTGGCAGGACATCTAGGGGTGAGAAAAACGGTGGCGGCTTTGGGGAAATTGTTTTGGTGGCCGGGGATGAAGTCTCATGTGCAGTCATGGATAAACTCCTGTGATATTTGTCAACGTGTCGGGAAACCGAACCAAGTTATTCCTAAGGCTCCGTTACACCCTATTCCTGTGATTGGGCCACCCTTTAGTAAAATTATTGTTGACATGGTTGGTCCACTCCCTCCCACTAAGGCGGGAAATAAATTTTTGTTAACCATAATGGATGTTGCCACTAGATACCCCGATGCATACCCTATGAAAAATGGAATGGCTAAGACGGTAGTCAGTAACTTGTTGTGGTACTTCTCAAGGTACGGGTACCCGGAGGAGATTCAGTCTGATCAGGGATCTAATTTCACCTCCAACATGTTCAAGCAAACAATGCAACAGCATGGGATACGAGCAGTAGTATCGTCAGCGTATCACCCTGAGAGTCAAGGGGTGCTTGAGCGGTGGCATGCTACACTTAAAAGCATGCTCAGGTGTTATTGTGCTGACAACGGTATGGATTGGGATCTTGGATTGCCTTATGTGCTGTTTGCTGCTCGGGAGGTACCTGGTGAGAGCCTGGGATTTAGTCCAAACGAGCTGATTTTTGGACACCGTGTCAGGGGCCCCCTTAACATGCTGAAAGAAATTTGGGAGGGGACTGTGCAGCCTTGTCCATTATTAAAGTATGTGCTTGAAAGCCGTGAGCGCATGCTTAAGAGTCTGGAGATGGCAGGTAGAAATTTGACAGAATCACAAGCTTTGATGAAGGACAGGTATGATCGCAAAGTGAGGCTCCGGAAGTTCACTGTAGGACAAGAGGTATTAATTTTGTTGCCTTTGGTTGGTAACCCCCTCTCTGCGAAGTACACTGGACCTTATAAAATTGTAGAAAAAATTTCAGACTTAGATTACCTTGTTGCCACTCCAGACAGGAGGAAAAAGAACCAGTTATGTCACGTGAACCTTATTAAAGAGTATGTGAGGCGCCCCTCTGAGCCTCTCACTGTCCCTGTGTTGGCTTGTTGCGGCCGTGGTGGAGAAGGAGAGGGGGACAGTCAAGCTTCAGAGGAGGATAGCTGGGATCAACATGTTTCAGCGGATCAGTGGGCGGGGAACTCGAGCCTAAGGGCTGACGAGGCTATAGCTCATTTGCCTGAGCCGCAGTTTGATGCTATCCGTCAGTTGTTCGGTTCATACCCCACTGTATTTGCTGAACACCCAGGCCTCACTACTCAGGCTATGCATGATGTTGACGTGGGGGACCATCTACCCTTTAAGTCAATCCCGTACCGTGTGCCCCCCATAAAACTACCAGCTCTGAGGGATGAGTTGGAGTATATGCTCGGTAGAGGGTTGATAGAGAAAGGCACAGTTAAGTGGACTTCCCCTGTAACACTGCAGCCTAAGCCAGATGGCAAGGTACGCTTTTGTATTGATTTCCGTAGGTTAAACGGTTTGACTCCAACTAACCCATATCCTCTTCCTCGGGTTGATGATAGTGTTGACAAAATTGGTAATGCTCGTTTTTTGTCTAAAGTAGATTTAGTAAAAGGTTACTGGCAAGTACCTTTGTCCGAGCGTGCTAAAGAGGTATGTGGTTTTGTTGTGGACGGGAGTACCTACCGGTGCAATGTTATGCCTTACGGGCTTAAGAATGCACCAGCAACGTTTCAGAACCTGATGAATGAAATTGTAAAGGACATTCCAAATTGCACCGTATATTTGGACGATGTAATCATTTATGATGACGACTTTGAGAGCCATTGTGAGCACCTTGAGACCTTGTTCCGGAAACTTAGTGAAGCAGGTCTGGTAGTAAATTTGGCAAAGTGTGACTTCGTAAAAGCCACTGTGCAGTACCTTGGGTTTGTAGTGGGAAGGGGACAGGTGTGCCCTCCTCAGAACAAGGTACAGGCTATCAATAAATTTCCGCACCCAACAACCAAGAAGCAGATTATGAGATTCTTGGGTATGATAGGCTACTACAGACGCTTCATAAAAGGTTACTCAACGGTGTTGGCACCTCTCACAGATTTGTTATCTAAAGACAAAAAGTTTTTGTGGGCACCTGAGTGTGAAAAGGCTTTCACTTTGGTGAAACATTTGCTATGTACTCACCCGATACTCAGGGCCCCAGACTTTAACAGGCCTTTTCAGCTGGCAACAGATGCTAGTGGTGTAGGGGCTGGTGCCGTCTTGCTACAGACAGACAATGAAGGTGTGGAACACCCAGTAAGTTTCTTTTCTAAGAAGTTCAATGCTGCACAAAAGAACTATTCTACAATAGAAAAGGAATTACTGGCGATTGTGCTGTCGCTCAGGCACTTCGAGGTGTATGTTCCAGCCTATGGCCCAGTCGTGGTTATCTACACTGATCATCACCCTTTGAGATTCCTGAATCAATTTCACAATCACAATATGAGACTGACCAGGTGGTCTTTGATGTTGCAGGAGTATAACCTGGACATCCGTCATATTGCTGGATGTGACAATGTGATCGCGGATTGTTTATCAAGGGTGGATGATCAGTCGTAGGCTATCACAGGTGTGTGGGTTTGAGTGGAGGAAAATAGGCTGCCCTTATAGTGCAGCCGGGAAAAAACATATTAAAATATAAAAATCATATAAAAAACTCTTTCTTTTGATATAGGTAATCGTATAAGTTTGTCATAGCCTATAGAGTTTGAGTAGTCCACAAACTATCAAACGGCTGAGCTGCTGTAAGCTCGCTCTGGGAGCATGATATTGTGTCTTTTTGCTATTGTTGGGAGGAGTTATAAAATGTGAATTTTTGGTTAATAATAAGATGCGTTTTGGTGATAAACTCAGCTTTGTTTTAGTGCCATGCGGTCGCTGGGTCGCTGGGTGTGAGGGGCTTGATGGGGTTCTGTGTTTGTCAGATTTTAGCTCAGGGTTGAGCAAGTAAAATCTTGGGGGAGGTGTGACGCATGTCCAGTGTGAGCATGCTGTACAGAACGCCTAGTCATGCCCCACTCTCGCTAGGATCGTCAGGGCAGGAACTTTGGCTGTAGTCTATGTAGAGTTTCCTAACTTAGTTCATGTGAGCCGTTGTACTATAAGTAATATGAATATGTATTTTGTTTTCATCTGAGTCAACGAGTTCTATTTTATATCATTAGTTATAAGTATTGTGTAAAACTTATTTGTAATGATGGGAGAAGCGGCAGCCACAGTTGGGGGTCAGTGGGTGCGCCATGCGGGAGGTGGGCCTAACTCACTAGCACTCCCCCCCCCCTCCCCCCTCCCCTCAGTGCTAGGAAAGCCTTTGTCTATCCCAGAGGAGAGAGAGAAATTACGTAATGATTGTCAGTGGGCGGTCCTTAGTAGTTCACGTTGGGCTCACTAGAGGGCCGAGTATAAAAAGGGAAGTCTAGCCATTTTTTGATCAGAACTCATTAGGCAGAGCGACTTCTCATTTCCCTTGCTAACTATATATATTCTTCTGACTGATGTGAACTTTCTCTACTACCTTACATTCTTATCTCCTCTTTTCCCTACCCTTTTTAACTTCCATGGTCCCGTTGGTGCAGAGCTAGTCAGCCAACGTATTATCGCTTGAGTTCTCATGAGATACATGCCTATTAGATAGCCTATTTTGGAAGGGTTAACTTAGAATAGGATTGATTTATGTTTGTTGCACTTGTCTATGCATTTCCCTGTGTGTTATTATTATTATTCCTGGTTTCTGCTAGTCTAGGTAATGCTAGACTGGGGTAAGGCTTTTCTGTGTTACGAGTTGTTGTTTGATGCAGTGGTTAAGCGATAAACCTGCATACTCGTTTCGGTTCAGTGAAGCCTAGGTTGTCTTCGCGGCTGACTGTGTTGAGTTAATAATTTACAGTGCGTGAGGGCAAGAGCCTAACCACCCTGTATTTTATTAACAGCTTGTTTTTACTTTGTCAAGGAGCCGGGAGAAAACCAGATACAAGGGATCTGGATTTCTCAAAGTGCACTTGTTAGTGTTAACGTAATACTTTAAACAGTTGTGAGGACTTCGCTAGGCTACGAGCCGTTTTTGCTCAGTCACTGCTACCTTTTGCCCACAGTACCCCAGCTAGACTTTACTCGATTAGTAGATACAGAATAGTATTGAAGCTTTCCTTATGTATGATATTGTTTATGCACTATTGATTTCATGTGTTGCAAGCTTGGCTACTTTAGTGATTAGTGGCCCACGAGCACAATCCGAGTAGGCTATTGCCGTTGCATTTGCGGAGTACTTCTTTTTAATGTTTGCCATTTACTATTGCATATTCTTTTAATTATTCTTATGCCAATTTAAACCTGTAATAGTATTTAATTGCCAGTGTTTTTCTTATTGAATTACTGTTCAAAATCCGATACGTACTTCTTACGAGCATCCGAGAAGCATCTAACTTTTTTCAGAAGATTCCTTGCTCGATGCTTAAGGACTATTAATTAACGTAACGTAATAGTGCCGATCCGAAGTAGAGGGTGGAGGACTTCTTAAGTTCTTAGTCAAGGGTGGATTACTTCGGCTTCGGCCAACACTATTCTTTGGTGTTGTTGTTTCTTACTTCTTTGTTTGATTGTTGACCAGACTAGAGAATTCCTGTCTCTTTATTAGTCTGTTGTTGAACACTAGTACCGAGTTCTTGTATACCCCGTTATAGCAGATTGAACTCTGGAGGGTATTGGTGTTTTTTGTTCGGCTGGCAGTACTCAGGGGTTGGGATCGTGTGTTTCCGTTGTGGCAGCGAGCCGTATTAGAGTCCTGATTGAGAGCCCTTGTGTACCCGAGTGCCAGGTCGTAACACAAGGAAGCTATCTTCCGTTTTGTAACATGTTTACCTGTCCGGTTAACCCATAAAGCACCTGGTTGGCGAGGTTGCGCAGCCCTCATAAACTTTGTGAGAGCTTGCACAGGACATAAAATGTGATGAATGAGGCCTCTATTCAAGGCCGGGATGAAAAATTCAGAAAAAACATGGTCCGAATGTTCGTTCTTAGCAATAAAGGAGGGAGACGGCGAGATTTGAACATGGTCGTGCAGTCTCCCAAACCTGAGACAGTTTGGTTCGTTGCTCATCGCCGCCAGCTCCGACACCCGGTGGCAAGTGCCATGAGAAAGACAGCCTTTTTCAAAAGTGAATCAAAATCCGGTGCATTATTATACTTGCGCGATTGAAGCAATTCTAAGGCTTTACCAAGGGATCAGGTGGGCATGAGCTGGCGGGGAGGTGGACGAAGCTTGAAACACTCCCTCATAAAACCTTTCTCCTCCGCCTGCGGTATGGAAAGGCCGGTGAGATCAAGGAAGGGGGTCCTAATGGCAGACATATGATTTTTTAACATTATGACCGAAAAATGCTTCTGCTCAAATAGGTAGTCTAAGTACTTGAAAATTAAGGCTGCCGAGGCAGTCGTTTGCCCTGACTCAACAATCCAGGTTGTAAAAAATTTCCAATGAGATTGATATTGTCTCCTGGTAGACAGTGTGTACTGATTCATTAGCTTCTTAGTGACACTTGGCCCAAATTGATTTAACCATTTGGCATAGTAAATATCCATAAGGCAAAACTGAGCGAGGTCCGAAGGTTGCCAATCGTTTCCAAGTGGAAAACGGAGACCGGGAGGGACACCGGGGTCCTGCACCACTGTTGTAATTGGTGGTACCAAACCTGGGCCGGCCAAAGCGGCGCGATCAAGGCTACCCGGCCCCAGTAATCCCTTAGTTTGTGAATGACTTTGCACATTAACACAGAGTCTGGCGGCGGAAGCAGATAGATTGAGGTCCACCTGTTACAGTCCACCAGCAATGCATCGGGTCCCCTTGCTGGGGTTACCCTGTGACGTGTAAGAAAGAGTGGGAGTCTGTGGTTCTCTACTGATGCAAACAAGTCCACCTGTGGACGGGCCGGCTTTGCAATCATCTTGTTGAAGATAGCCTGTTTGATTGTCCATTCTACTAGAGTGCTCCGCCGGCGAGAGAGAGCGTCTGCCCAGACGTTCACCACGCCGGGGAGGTAGGTGGCATGCAGGGAAATCCCTAGCGAGTCGGCTAGGGTAAAAATTTGTTCCGACACGTTCAACAACTCTCAAGACCTCACTGAGCCTTGTTTCTGAATGCAAAAAACTGCGGTTTGATTGTCCATTCTGAACGCTATTGATTTGTTCTTCAATGTCCTGCGCCACGAGTTTTGGAGAAAGAACAGGGGAACTAAGAGCTCTTGCTTGTTGATATGTGATTGGCTGTCTGCCACCCAGATGCCCTGACCCTGGTGGCCTAGGCTTGACTGATACCCCCAACCTAGGGTCCCCGAGGCGTCTGTGTCTACCCATACTGGAGGAGGGGGAGAAACCCATGTTACGACCGAGTAGAGGACTTCGTGCTTGGTCCAGACCGATAGTAAGTTGTGGATTAATGGAGGAATTGGCCATAATTTCTTCTCCGGCAAGAGAGGGAACACTTTGTTGCCTTCCAGGATTAATCTCTTGGCTTTCAATCGGCCCAACTTGACAGTTAATTGTACCCAGTTGAGAGAACCGATCAGGGAATCCCACGTTTTCCTGGTCGTATCCAGACTGTGGAGGAACCGGAACAGTTTCCTGCGAAACCTGTTGCGGTTGTCCACACTCTGAGTAAGAGTCAGAGCATAGGTGTCCCAGACCAGTCCTAACCACTGAATAGTCCTTGAGGGGACAGGCGTGACTTTGCCAAGTTCACCCTGAACCCTAGGGTTTGAACATGAGCTAACACTTGATTTACATGGTCTTCACATAATTCTAAAGAGTTCGCCACTACTAGCCAATCGTCCAGATACCAAAACACCTGTATGCCTCGAACTAACAGGGGTAAAAGAGCTTGCCGGACGAGTTTGGTAAATACTCTCGGTGCTAGGTTCAACCCGAATGGCATCCTTTGAAAGATATAAGTCTCGTGCCAGATCCTCAGCGCGAGAAAAATTTGGAACCTCTTGTTTATAGGGACATGCCAATAGGCATCTTTGAGATCGATCGAGCACATCCAACCTTGCGGCGGAAGTGCGAGTCTGAGTTGCTGTACAGTCAACATCCTGAAGGGTGAATTCTCTATAAAGGTGTTCAGGTGCGAGAGAACTAGAACTGGTCGCATCTGCACACTGTCCCTTTTTGGCACTAAGAAGAGTCTTGACGTGAATACTGGCTGATAGGTATTGACCTGAATAAGGACCTGTTTGGCAATCATTTCCTGTAATAGGACTTCTTCCTCCTGAGACACCGGGGTATATTCCTGCGGGCGACGAAGTCGAGGCCGCCGGCGCCACCGCCAGGTGATTCCTTTGCTCACTACCTTCCTGGCCCAGGTATGCTTGGGCCAGGCTGAGCGGAATGATCGGAACGAACCCAGGTGCAACTGGGGTTCGTCCTTCAAGGCAACTCTCCAATCCTGGTCCTTGGAGCTCGGCCCTGGGATGTGGAGAGTATGAGTGGCTAGTTTTTTGGAGGGGGAGGTGGGTTGGCATCGGATGCTAGACTAGTTTTGGCTGGTGCAGTGCCCTGATGACCTTTGTATGGGGCCTTACCCTTATACCCGTGCTGTTTACCTTGTTTGGGTTTGTGCTGATTACCTCCCTGCTGAGGAGGTGGTCTGGGGTCTCTTGGTGACTGCTTAGGTTGGGGTTGGTACGGTTTGTTACCGCCCTTTGATTTATGAAGGGGTTTCTTAGGTGGGTCCTTCCTAGCTTGGGAGGTAATTTGTTTCCACCCACTTACCATATTAAAAACTAGACTCCAAGTTTCAGAGTTAAGCAGGGTGGCAGTAAGAACTTGGGAGAGAGTTACCCGGCGACCTATGTCCGCCGGCAACTTCCTCACCAGATGTACTCTCATATCTTGGCGGGCTTCCAAAATTGCAATTCTAATGTCCCCTAGTGACTGAATGGCATTTTGTAGCAAGAGTCTACGAGACAGCTCAGTAGCTTTTCTAATTTGGGGGTCAGCTATGGCCGAGATAGTGCGTGCAAGAGAGGCGGCTATTTGATGACTCACCAAGTACTGAGAGAACATCCGGTAGGCTTTATTGCGTAACTTAAAATCCCGCTCCAAGTGAGCAGCCGCGGGGGGGGGGGGTGGAGAAAAGGGTTCATCAAGGGCATGTAATGACACTTTGGGGCCGCCAGAAAAGTCAGTAAGGCTGGGGACACCCCTTCTGCTTTAGATACCGGCAGGGAAAAGTAAGTATGGTTATCCGGAGGAATCTGATGAGAAGATTTGGAAGTGATAGAGGTGGCAAAAACCTGAGCTGCTAATTCCCATTCTACCCAAGGGCCTATTCCTACCTGCCCCATCTGCAGTACCGGAGTCTGAGCTTGGTCCAAGGCCGGAGTTGTAGCCAACTCCGGCGTAAGAGTATTCAAGGCTTTGACATCATTCATGCCATCAGCCTTTGACCAGTCAGCAAATAGTTTTGCAGATGCGGCGGAAGGAACGGCTGGCGCGGCTGAATAAACAAAGTAAGCTGGGTTAAGTGAACTTGGTACCCCCTTAATCAGTACATCCAAAACCCTCCCTGCCTCGTCTTTGGCCCTAAATTTACGGTTCTTATTGATCTCAATTGACCACTCGCCGGGAACTGGGGGTCCCCTGACACTGAAGGTTGAGCTAAAAGGGGGTTCTCTGGTACCACAGGTACCCAAGAGCAGTCAGTACAATAGAGGAGGGGCATGGGGCCTTTCCTCAGAGGCGCCTTATCTAAAGGAGGAGGTTGGACATCCGTAACAACCCTGAGGGTGGACATAGCTAGCGTCGCCGGCACTGTAGGGCCTGGGGCAGCTGCTACCACCGGGGTCGGACAAGAAGGAGTGAATGCTGGGGTTCTAGAGGTCTGATAACAGAGGTGCTAGGGGGCGCAGCTGAGAGTGTAACCGGGGGATCCGACGAGGCAGGGACTTGATAATGCTGTATCACTTTATGTAATAACTCATTTACCTGATCAGAAGTCATCTATTTCCTAGAGGGATCTTTGGATGAATGTGAACTAGCCTCAGAATAATTACTAGGGATAGACTGAGGAGCCGGGGAGAACACACCGTCCGCTGGCTCCTCACTCTGCTCCAAGGTCTCTTGTGATTCTAACTCATTATCCGCCTGGGGCCCAGACAAATCTGGCACTGACGACGGTAACACGTTTATGTTTCCGTCCTCAGTCCGTTCTGGAATAACATTTAGGAGAGAGAGAGATGGGTCTGAGTGACGCCAATACCCCCCTGCCGCTATGGACTGGGAGTGATAACCTCTAAATTGGTCGGCTAGTACCCTACTCGGGCCTGTTGACTTAATGACCCGGGGAACAACATTCAATTTTGGTATGGCAAAAATCACATTAGGAGGTACCCGCACCGAATGTTCCTGACTAGGTGTGGATGCCAATAACTCAGATCCTATTTCCGACTTCCCTGAATCACGTGTAGGAGTGTCAGAGGGAGGTGTGGGAGGAGGCGGCTGAGGTGTGTCCTGCCGGCTGCTAGACGAGTCCTCATATATCTCTCTCCGGCGCTTGTGAGACCGGGAAGAGTCTGAGGCGGAGTGGCGAGTGTGTTTCCGGGGAGACTTAGACCTAGACCTCGACTTCTGCCGTGGAGAGGGCGAGCGTCTCTTGGTACGGGCAGTAGAGGGGACCTCACTCTCACTGCTACTACTCACTACCTCTTTGCTGAGGGCTTTTGTTTTGACTTTGGGTCTGACAGATTTAGAGGAGCCGGGTTTTACTAAAGGTGACTTAATAATGAGATTTTCCCAAAGGACTTCGTCATCACACTGAAGCAGCTTATGGGCAGTTTCTTTAGCATAAGAATTAAACGTGGCTTTTATCTCGTCGAGGGCTGCTAAACATGATAAATTTTTCTTCGCCAGCAAGGCGGTTTTTAATTCAGAGCAGATGGCGCATCTTTTAGATAACCACAAGCCTCGAGAGCGATCCAAACACTTGACACACCTGATGCAAAGTTTGTGAGCAAAAATGGGTAAAAGGGAGCAAGTGGGCGTGACACAAAGTTCAAACACAAAGTTGCCATAATGAGAGAGTCACCCCCTCCGCCGGGATAGGTGTCCAACTCCGCCGGAGAAGCAGTCTCTGGGACCTGGACATTTTTTCCAGGAATCAATGCTCATAAGGATAACCTGCGAGGTATTAAACATCCTAACCCAAATCCGCGGGAAAGTTAGCCATAGCTCACCACTACTCTAACCTTCCGCTGGATCTGTCTAGCCGACTTTCAATAACTTACCTGTGACAAGAGCCACAGGTCCCTTGACCCTTTTAGTGTCTGATCATACTGAATAAGTTTGCAAAACTGATCTAATCACTTCGTGTACACTCCCCTGGTGGCGCCGCAGGCGATAAAGTCTTAACGTGTCACGGGGCCAGTCAGGGCGAGTTAACCCGGCGGGCCAAGTTTGTAGCCCTGCTAGGAATGCAATTCCGCCGGGAGAGTGTGGTTCAGCTAAACCACGCTGGGATCTTTTGAATGTTCCTACCCGTTAAGAGACGGATAACTTGGACCCACCGCACGGGGCCGCCGGAACAAACAAAAACTACCGGGAAACAGGGTTGGCACAGCCCCTTTCCCGAAGTCCCACACATATATATAATATACATAATGACATATAGGGACGTCTCCCTTACCCCCAAATGAACAAGCCCGCATGCATGAACCAAAAAGAGGGAATACATGGCATAACATAATGACAGAAATTTAGAAATCTAAATTACCTGAAGCCTACGTCGGAGACCCCTAACTAGCCCGACCACGTGGTCCGAAGAACATCCCGGCAGGCGACGCTCCGGCACCCAGCAGCAGCACAATGAAGAGGGAGGCACACCCAAGGGGCCCAAGCAAAACACGAACCCTGGAAAGCGGAGCACCACGTTCAGACACCTTTAACCAGAGCTTTTGCTGATATCTGAAGATAATGGCATGTACTTTCCTCAATATTGACAGTCTGTATCATGCCTCGTAGAGTGGTCGCCTTCTAGCTAAGTAAACACAACAGCTAAAGGCGTAACACAACAACAATACACGCGGTACGACAATCCGGGACTCGTAGACGCCTGTGACAATGGTACCCTAATTTAACACACACTTCCTGCGGATCTACCAATCTGGCAGCCGTGCTAGCTAATCTAAACCCTGTTACTACCACACAGATGTATACAAATGAGTAAGGAATCACTAGAAGCTCTGTGAACGTCAAATGAAGAGGACACGGCGCGAGCCCTGTTGACGGGAGGGACGCGGAAGTATGAAGGACGAAGATGGCCGCTAGGGGGCCTGGTGTCGGGGAAGCAAAGCATGAGAAATCCACGAATATGGTAAGTCATATGATAACAGACATTAAGTTCTTTTTTCTTTTTTAATTTTTACAGAGTTTTTTTCTGTAGGGTACCCGATCAAAATGACGATCCCATGAGGGAATTAAGCGTGCACTTATGACGAGTACTCCATGATTCTTCCGTGCGGGCTATTCAAAATGCTGGCGCAGGATGTTGAATGGAGAATATTATTACTAATAGGCGAAGTCGTCAATGATGAAGGGGCCCTATTAAATATAAGGTTGTGATCGGAGGAGAACAACGGAGAGAAAAGGTTTAAAGCATAAGTGGAAGGATTAGAAGTTAGAAATAAGTCAAGAATGTTGGATCGATCTCCAAGGCAGTCAGGAATTCGAGTACGGTGCTGGACAAACTGTTCTAGGTCATTTAGGATGGAAAACATGTAGGCTTGTTTACCAGGTTGGTCAGTGAAATGGGAGGAGAGCCATTGACGTGGTGAACATTGAAATCTCCTAAGATGGAGATATCTGTGTAAGGAGAAATGGATAGAATGTGTTCCACTTTAGAAGTTAGTTAGTCTAAGAATAGTCAGTAGAATTAGGGGAGAGATAAACAGCGCAGACATATTTAGTTTGAGAGTGACAAAAAAGCTTTAGCCAGAAATTTGAGAATTCAGAAGAAGCAAAGTTGGGAACATGTGACTAAGCAAGATTGTTGTGCAGATATACGCAACATCCACCTTTGGATTGAAACTGAGGATAGAGACAGTAGGAGGGTACAGAGAATGGTTCGCTGTCAGCAGTCCCAGACAACTGGGTTTCGGTGAATATATATATATATATATATATATATATATATTATATATATATATATATATATTGAGAATATATCACAAATACACGTGAGCCACTAAATGTTTCTAGTCTCTCAGTGGGGATCGAACCATCGACCATCAGAACGATAGCCGACGCTTTAATCAATTACACCACGGCAGTCTGCCGTGGTGTAATTGATTAAAGCGTCGGCTATCGTTCTGATGGTCGATGGTTCGATCCCCACTGAGAGACTAGAAACATATATATATATATATATATATGGATGTCACATTATTTAGTTTAAGTCCTTTCAAATAGTGTTTGTATGGTTAACATTCATAAAGCACAAGGCTCAGGAAAGTATGGTTTCATTAGCATGTTTGCAGCATTATTTTATGCCTTACCAGTCTAAAGCCTTTTAGTAAATATATTTGAAAGTTCATATGAGACGTTTCCTTCACAGGGTTGAAGTACATAGTTCAGGTTTCCCTTCACAAATACATATGCAGTCCATTAGTCATCGTTCGAATTGAGAATCAATCCTGTCCAAATATTAACATATGCTTAACAATAATAAGTGTATCTTTTGGAAACTGGTATGAAAGAGTAAACCATACGGTATAAGCTATACCGTATTTCATGAATATCTAATATGCATGTGATAGGGTAGGACTGGCATATAAAGAGTAAACCATACGGTATAAGCTATACCGTATTTCATGAATATCAAATATGCATGTGATAGGGTAGGACTGGCATATAAAGAGTAAACCATACGGTATAAGCTATACCGTATTTCATGAATATCTAATATGCATGTGATAGGGTAGGACTGGCATATAAAGAGTAAACCATACGGTATAAGCTATACCGTATTTCATGAATATCTAATATGCATGTGATAGGGTAGGACTGGCATATAAAGAGTAAACCATACGGTATAAGCTATACCGTATTTCATGAATATCTAATATGCATGTGATAGGGTAGGACTGGCATATAAACTGGTATGAAAGAGTAAACCATACGGTATAAGCTATACCGTATTTCATGAATATCTAATATGCATGTGATAGGGTAGGACTGGCATATAAAGGAGTACCAAGGAAAGAGATAGTGAAAGGTTAATGCAGTCAGATGTGATAAGTGTACCGTGGTCAAGCAATATAGGTTCTGGTGTCTGTGAGTGATGGTGGCAGGCATCGAGGGAATGCCAGAGGTCGAAACATTCATCATTGGTGTTCCAACAGTTTCGGTGTAAGGTACACTTCCAAGACATCAAACCGAACCAATTGCTGTGACTGAGTTTAATGCACTCATAATGTATAATGCATTATGCAGTATAGTTTAAAGGTGAGAGTATTGGTTAACATTTGTGTTTATTATGTAGCTTGAAGTGGGTGAGCCCATTGATGTACACTCGAACCAAAAAACAATCTTTACACTAACGCTCTAAACATTCTGGAAATGGGTCGAAATCTTATGATAATACCTTACAGACGTATGTTTCACCAGATTCATTCCATTCACACTAGATTATTTACAGCTCACCAGTGTAAAGATTGTTTTTTGGTCGTGTACATTACTACTATGCAGTACTCCTAATATGGTGGTTAAGGGGAGACGGGCCGTTTGTTTGGTCATTCATTCCTTTATTTCTTGGTTTCCTCACTAGACCTCTATCAAGCTTAAATAAAAAACCCTAGACCCCCCTTCAAGATCAATTTGTACATTTTTCGATAGAAAAATTTCCCCGCCAAAGGCCGGTTCCTCTTAAAATTTCAGGCTCGCTATCGCTCGCCAGGAAAAAATTAACACCTAAATGGCACAAAAAGCCATAAAATTGACAAAGAAATTGGGTGAAAGGTGTTAAAATCGCCAAACTAATGGGCCGAACGTCTTTTAATCTCAGAATAAATAGGGCTTAACACGATGGAGAAAGGGGACCAGAGAAACGACCAGTCTGCCCTTAAATAGAGACTTACCTTTGTAGATCTATGCTGCCTGGTTGTTTCTCATTGGCTCATCATACTATCAACATCTCGAACCTACAACGCAACTGTCTTGCTGTCTCATCCAGCCAACCTCGGACAACTCTCTCTCACTCTCCCTCAAGCGCCACCTATTGAGCTTATCCCTGATACACCGGTTTCAGTTTCAAACAGCCACTCTCCAAACTGGCCACATCCAGAATAGCCACAGTCTTCTAACCGACCTTCGCATAACTTAATTAACAAATCTAACCTGGCCTATAACGAAGTCCAGCCTATTCTAACATAGGCCATTTAGTTTGTGTCCGTTTGGGTTGAGCTACATCAGAAAATGTCCAGTAATTTTAGGTTCCAATTTACTGCTAGGTGAAATAAGGCATTGGGTGCTAAGAAACTTGCCCATCCATCACGTCCTGCTTGGGAATCGGAGCAGCTCATGCTACCATTATGCCTCATATAGTGATAGTTGTAATAAGAGAAAGACAGATGACACCGTACACAATACCTGAAATCAATAAGGACACTGTCAAACAGGAAAAAGTAAGTCCAACCATAGGCGCCTGAAGGGTGGAGAATGTGCGTGTGAGATTATAGCACAGTTTCTATATACGGTATATTCAATATGAATAACATAGTTTGAAACGAAGCTCTTCCCTGGTTGTCGCATCTGTTGTCTGTTCATGTTATGTTTTTTTTATTTGTTTTATTTGTTATTAACCTGACAAGCGCGAAATAGACCTAGGGGCTAGGGTAGTTATTTGTGCATTTCTAGCCTTGGATTCTGACAGAATTCGTTATATTTACAATATAGAGCATTATTTGTTTTCGGTATGCTTTTATTTTACATATATGATGTATATATGAACCTTCAAGAGTGCTAAAATAAGTGGGAAAAGCATTTGGGTGGTGAAAAACGAAGATATTGGCCACCCGGTCATAATCTCAGGCGAGAGAGAGCCACAGGCAACCCTCCTCTCTCGCTGTCTGTGAGGTAACTGAGACGAGCGGGGCGGTGTGGGCCGGTGTCTGGGTGTTGCATAACGATCTTTTCTGCAACCCACTTGTTCTACATTATCGCGGGAGAGAAAAATAACCGATAAATGATGATAATAAGAGGAAAAATAGGTGATAATTGAGGAGGGGAGGGAGGGGGGAATAAGGTGGGGAAGGAGGGGAGGGGGGTGGGTGAGATTTACATGGATGAGTACTGGAGGGGAATTATCTCACCTAGAGACAAATTCCTTTGTTTTGATAGGCCCTTTTTTTTTATGGAAGGCTTTTTTTATGGTCTTGCTTCCGTGAGGCCTATCGCGTTCCCTATAGGAAGCCTTCCGTTAGGCCTATCGCGCTTGCCGGGTTAAGAGATAATATATAGAGGAAGGAAAACAAAGTACATAGTACTTAAGAATTGCTCCTTGGTGCGCGCTCCTGTATTGGCAAAACATTTCCGTCTGTGTACTCATACCTCATGCTTCCCAGTACCCTGGAAAGAAGCAAACATCCATCCAGTTCCTAAAAAAGGTGCCTCTTCAGATCCATCAAACCACAGACCAATAGCTATAACTTCCACTCTTGGCAAAGTCTTTGAAATTATATTAAATAATCACATAATTAAGCATCTTGAGAATAATAAATTAATCAGTGATAGGCAATATGGTTTTAGACGATGTCGATCAACTGCAGACATTCTTTGCCTTCTTACTCATCAAATCAACCAAGCTACAGACCAACATGGTGAAACACATACAATAGCACTGGATATATCAAAGGCATTTGATAGAGTCTGGCATCAATCTTTATTGTCGAAGATGTCACACTACGGCCTTGCATCATTAGTTCCACTAATTTCTTCTTATCTTCATAACAGAAAAATATGTGTAATGGTAGATGGCCTTTATTCTCAATTTCACTCAATAAATGCTGGTGTTCCCCAGGGATCAGTTTTGGCCCCAACTCTGTTCCTCATTCATATCAATGATCTCATATCTACCACTCATAATCCAATACATTCCTACGCAGATGACTCAACACTCCACAGTTCCTTCACATTTACCAATTCTTTCACCCAACCCGATCTTATAAATTCAAAAATAAACACTGCAATTTCTCTGAACCAGGACCTTTCTAGAATTAATGAATGGGGACAAGAGAATCTAGTTTCCTTTAATGCACAGAAAACCAAGTACATTCAATTTTCTAACCGACAGAATCTCACTGACTCCCATATATTTGTTAATGATGTAAATATTCCCACTTCCCCTAGTATTGACATTCTCGGTGTAACATTAACTAATAACTTGAGCTGGACACATTATGTTAGAAGCATTGCTAAGAATGCCTCTAAAAAACTGGGACTCCTGTACAGAGTTCGAGAATTCTTCACTGACGAGCAGTTGGCCGTAATATATAAAAGTCATGTGCGTTCTCAGATGGATTACTGTTCACCTCTGTGGAGTGGAAGTGGAGTGGTTGCATTGAGGCAGTTGGACAAAATTCAAAATAAAGCTATTAGATTAATCAATAACCCTGCAATCACACAGGACCTTCCTACATTATCCATACGAAGAAACGTTGCATCCCTTGCATTATTCTACAGATATTTTCACAGCAATTGTTCCGAGGAACTTGCTTCAATTGTGCCGCCTCTCCACATCTTTCCCCGTAGAACTAGGGCAGCTGAGAGCGCCCATGAATTTACACTTTCTCCTCCACAATGCAGAACTTCTGCTTATCAGAATTCATTTATCCCCAGAGCTACTACTCTTTGGAATTCACTTCCCTCGAATTGCTTTCCACAAACTTACAATCTACAAATGTTTAAATCCAGTTGTTACAAACATTTTATGAATGGAGGATGCCTTTAGGCACATGGACCTTTTTGTTTTATCTGTGTTTTTCCTTCCTCCGTTCATTGTCTCTTTTAAAAAAAAAAAAAAAAAAAAAAAAAAAAAAGACATAATAAACGTCCATGTGCTTAAAGGCATCCTCCATTCATAAAATGTTTTTAACAATTGGGATTAAACTGTGGTATGTTGTTGATTTGTGGAAAGCAACTCCAAGGAAGTGAAATCCAGAGAGTATAAGTTCTGGGGATGTTGATATTGATAAACAGAAGTTCTACATTGTGAAGGAGAGAGTGTGAATTCATAGGCATTTCCAGCTGCCCTAATTATGCGGGGAAAGATGTGGAGAGGTGGTACGACTGAAGCAAGTTCCTCAGAACATGTACGCAATGACCAGCATTTCTATAATTATACAGTTTGTAGATATCATGAGCTAGAGTGAGGACTCATAAACAGTATAGAAAAACGCCATAAAATAATACATATAAAAGTAGAAGCAGTGAGGGAAAACGCACAACCTTAAAAAAGGATCTCTATGCCTAACTTATCAGCATATTTCGAGGTGATGTGGCATATTTTACACTTATATCTAATGCAGTACACATCTCATTTTAACAACTTAATATTTGAATAGCATAATAGCGCATATCTCCAATATAATCTAAACACAATCACGTGTAGTTCAATGGATATAGAATTTACAGCTGTATAATTCAATAACATGAGACAGATAATGGTTGAGTATCATACGACACAAACTAATACTATGAATACATATTATCAGTGCACCGCGAAAATAGCTGATGAGTTAAGCATAAACACCATATATTTACCTTATCTGGAGGTTGTCCCGCAGCCATAAGATTATTCCATTATTATTGCTTCTAAATTCATATACTGTATATATATATATATAATATTATGGCATGTCCTCACTGTAGCTTAACCTATATCTTATGGGTATAAACTCATAACTGGTTATTGCGTAAATAACATGAAAACAATTATTATAGCAGCGATCAGGGAAGAGTTCCGTTTAGAGTTTAGACCTTGTTATTACTATATACTGTATTAATATACATTGAATATGAGCTCGTTCACCTCTCTCTCACACATATTCTGCACTCTTTCGGCGCCTGTGATTCAACTCACTATTATAACCGGTCTGGAAACACCCGGTGACAGTTGTTTATAAGCTTCTCCCAGGTGGCGGAGGCGGAGATCCTGTCAACTACACTGGCGGCGATAACGTGAACTATCTTCAAGGGACGGTGATGTACAGTAAGAATTCCATAGTTTCTAGCCCACTCATAAATATTCGTGGACTTCACCTATTTCTAACTATGGAAGTATATCTCTGGAAACAATCGTATCAATATAATTTTCTATAAATCAACTACAAAACTATATATAATATTTATTGACATGAAAGTTCTATCCAAAAATCAATCCAGATAGTTATAATTGCATAAAAAAACATAGGGGGTCCACGAAGTCTTATGAGTAGGCTAGAGACTATGGTATCCGAGTGTACAGTAAGAATTTCCCTTCTCCAATTTGTCCTCAACTTTTGCTTTGTTCCTCCAGCCATTTTTCAGTTGAAGGATATTCTTAGGACCAGTTACATTTTCTAGTCTTCCTTCTGGTCTCTCTTTTGATTATTGTCCTCTTTTCTATTGTCCTGGTGGTGTCCTTTTGTAAACACTGGGCAACTGAAATTATGCTTTTGAACTTTGGGTTCATAAATTTGGTTAACGTATGCTTCAAATTATATTTTAAATCACCCTAGTAAATTCGCCAGTATAAAAATGTTCTTCGGGCTGAACGCAATTTAGGAATATCTTAATATTTACAATGACATAATATACGCATAATTACCTTGTTATTGAGTACTGTATATGGGTTACCTTTATATTTGTAATGTTGTATAAATTCCGTTGGGAATAAAATAGAGTAAAGGTATTGTTGTAGGGCGTACGATGTGATCTCTCGGACATGGTGACAATATCTGAGTCTATGTTCTTTGAGACGTTCTGATGATAGGCATACCCAGCCTGTTATACAGAGGCTACTGCATAATATCCAGATGAAGACAGGTTACTGTTGCTAGATTAAAACCAAGGCCCATATTACCAACCTATTAACTTAAGGGGGCTCACCTGTTTTTTGTATCTTTCTCTCCTTTTCTCTCTTTATATGCCTTGTATCCATTTGGCCCCATTCAGCTAACGGTTTTAAGACGTTTATCCCCATCCAGGTGTCAATTTCATCCTGGCGAGCGATAGCGAGCCAGCATTGTATGGAGAAATCCGGCTTCGCCAGAGACATTTTTCTATCGAAAAATAAAAAAATTAGTTTGCTGTCAAAACAAAAAATATATATATGCTGGCTCGCTTCCGCTTGCCAGGAAATATTGACACCTGGATGAGGTTAAACGTCTTAAAACAGTAGTCTGAATGGGGCCGAATGGATACAAGCCAAAAAGAGAGAGAGAGAAAGAGAAAACAACGAGGCGAGCCCCCTTAGGACAAGCCAGTCCGCTGGGTTGACAAGGTGCCACAGCAGCACGAATATAAGAAAACAATAACTTTTACTCCCACTGTCATTATAGTATGCAGCTTCCCTTCACCGCGCTCCACATATGGAAAGACAAACACACTCACTCTCTCATTTAACGAAGTGTTTGATCAAACATATTCAATGTAGTCAAGAACATTATTTCAGAAATACTTACACTCCAATTAAATGGACGTTACATGGAGCCCACCTCTAGATAGGCCTATATGTATTTTATCCATAATTTAAGTGTTTTTTTCGTCGATATATATATATATATATATATATATATATATATATATACAGAAAACACACCTATCAATTACGCTTCTTGATAACATTTACATTTATTGTTTACTTGTGTATGAAGCAATATTATAAATTATCAATAATGTAAAACGACCCATGCATTGCGCAATGAATACTATTTTTCAGTCGCCTGTTTCCTTCCCAGTCCTGATATATCAACATGACCCTTAACTGAGGAGAATGGTTTAAACGTTTAGTGGCTGCACAAATAATATTCTCCTCAGTTGGTGATGGTGCCTGAAACAGTGATGTATGAGAGAGAGCATCCGCCACGTATTTCACCACCAGGAATGTTTGAACGGTGGGTTCGGGCCGATTATGGAGGGATGTGGAATGCAGGATAAATTGATCTCCAACAACCACCAGTGAATGTTTTGAGGAGGGATACTGGAGTAAACCTATGGACGAAACAGAGGGTGAGTCAGTGTTTCTGTTTGGGGTCAAGGGGAGGGGAGGGGGCTTGTGCGTGTGTGTGTTCAGTAGGGTGGAGGAGGCTGGAATTTCTGTGCATGTGTTTCTCTGTATTTTGCGGGGGAAAGGAGAAGTCATTGTATGGCTGTGTGTGCTTGCGTGTGTGGTAGGAATGATTATATTTGAACAATTTTGTATTTTAGTAATATGTGTTGGTGGAGTAGGGTTACATTTGTGTGTGTATGTATATGTTGCAACATAGTGTCTTTATGTATGCATTTTTATCAGCGTACATATGTTTTCAAAGTGTTGGTCTTACGTCAGAAAGTGTTAGCTTTGTGTGTATTTGAGAGAGAGAGAGAGATGACATGAAATATACAAAATGTTGGTTATATATGTTAACTTTCGTGCACTATATACCAAGGTTCTGACGAGGAAGAATTATGAGTAATTCAATACTAGTTGACTAGTTGGGAATATGTATAGGTATGATCAAGTATGGTGAGCGTGTCTGTGGGCTCCAAGAATGGATCAGCTGAGCCGGCTCCCATCAGATTCTAATACTTGAGAATATAATGGTTATAACACGAGGAATAGTCCGCATAATCTAGAAATCCCACACATTACCGCTGTCTGGCTTCTGGTGTAATCAGTTGGAAGGGTACCCTGGACTGGCCAGAGCAGCCCTGGAGATTATAATTCGATTTCCAACCACCTATTTGTGTGAGCAGGCATTTTCCACCATACTGCAGATACAAACAAAACATCAAACCGGAACTGCCTTTAACCCGGGAGCTGCGGGGAGACTCTTAAGAGTTCCCCCGGCGCACTGCGGGAAGACTCTTAAGAGTCAGAGAAAATAAAAATCAACTTTTGACATCGAAAAAAAAATATTTTTTTATATTTTTTTTTTTTATTTTTTTTATTTTTTTTTGGCCCCTGGGCCATGCAAAATCTCAGTCCTCTACCTCCCCTCCTTCCCCACTTTCCTCCTCTCCTTCAGTTATCACCTATTTTCCCTGTTATTCCCTTATTCTGAGGTATATTTTCGTGCTAACATTAGAAATCCGATTGGAGGGTGTGGTCATCACTGATAGCAAGCGAGTGCAAGAGAGAGAGAGAGAGTATCGATCGACTGTGTCTCAGTGGCCTTGGGGGAAATTGGCGGGAAAGCAGATTGCCTCACCCATACATTATACAACTCGCGGGCTATATCTCCGATTTTGACCATCCAAACGCTGTTTTCACTCGTTTTATTGTTGTTTCAGGTTAATACCTTTATAATCAACCCATAATAGGCGCATATGGATAAATATTAATGCTATTAATGGCACAATGAATATTTTAGTGACGGAAACACCTCAAATACGTCAGCACAGGGGGACGTTTCCAATTACCCCCATGCGCACTTCAGAGGTTAAGGTGGGCTGCTCCACATGGGGGTGGCTCGGGCCTTTACCAAACCTCAATTCCAGAAACTCATTGGTCAAAAGCAACAACAAAAATCAAATTGGCAAGTGTATGTTTGATTGCCCCGCTTTCTATGTTTGAGTAGGATTATACATGTTCTTTTCTTTTTATTTTATTCCTTTCCATATATTTTTCTTATTGGTTTTGAATAGTATTGGCATCTTTGTTTTTCTATTATCGGAGAATGAACAAACATAATATACTGCCAATCAGCACTTCACTTTACTTTATATTTGTAGTAGTGTAGCAACTGTAGTCTGTTACGGTAACCAGAGTGGTGATGGGCTGGTATATCAGAGTGAGAGCTGAGCGATCTCTGCCATACCCATAGCTTAACCCTTCCTGCCCGGGTGTCATTTTAAAATGACACCGCGGCTGAGGGGCCGGAGCCCGGGTGTCATTTTAAAATCTGTATGCTTGAAAGCGTGCTTTGAAATCCGCGCGGTGAAAATTTCCTTTGCAGGGGCGATCGCAGCGCCACTAAGCCTACCGTTATTAGTCCGTACGTGCCCGCCATAGCGAGATATAGCGAGATATAGCTTCCGACGCATCCGATTCTCTGCAACCTCCTGCGCGCCCCACTGCTACCCCGCTAGCTACGCTGACGCCTGTTGCAAGCGAGAAAAAGCCTGAACGTAAGAAAGTGAAACGTTTATTGAGTGATAGTGCTATTGAGAGAGAACTTTTGGCCATTTTGACCGAAGAAAGCAGTAGCGAAAGCTTGATAGACAAACAAATATTCATAAGTGAGAGTGAAGATGATGATTTTGTGGGCTTTGAGGGTGATGATGGTTTTGATTTGTTTGAGGGAGCAGACATTAGTGAGGACCCTGATATACAAGTGGTGAAGGAAGAGGAAATTGAACTTCATAGTGTGCTTGAGGCTAGGCCTACCCCATCGCCATCTTTGCTTGGTCAGCCTAGGCCTACCCCAGGACCTTCCCCCTTGCCTGCTTGTACGCCCTTGAAAGTGGGCAAATACTTCTACAAGAAGACTCTAGTGAAAATTGCGGCCAAAAAAGCACGCAGGGAGGCAAAGGAAGCAAGGGAAGGCAAAAGTGATAGTGATAGTGACAATGACGCCAACTCTGCTCTAGTGACCACCCGCATTCCTTTGTCCCGACGCCTTGACCCGGGACACAACACGCGGGTCACCTACAGCCCTCGACTTCATCTCTCCCTCACGTTGAGCAAAGAGCCTCTTCAAGTGGTACTAGTGGTGCGGCATTGTCCTCCCACAGTGTGCCACAGCCCTCATCACATCGAAGAGCATTATTTGGAGCGGAGAAGCCCTCGGCTCGCCGCAAAAGGAGTCCAACTCCCGAGGCTGAGGCTCCCATTGTTCCACCCCCCGCAGCTTCCCACCCCCCACACCGCCGACGCCCGGTCACTTCTTCGCCGGAATTAACCCCCGAAGACGAGGTGGATGACATTGACATTGTCCCAGATGACTTTACATCACCTGAGGAGCAGGAGGAAGAGGAAGTGGAAGAAGAGGAGAGACCAACACGGCGAGTTCGAGAGCGAGGGTGAGGTCATGGGCGTGCGGTTCAGCCTGCCGACGCCGCTGCCAACGCCGCTGCCCGTGGGCGTGGGCGTGCGCGTGGGCGTGACACACTTCAGGAAACTTGCACTGGCCGATTACTGGATTACTGCCGACCTCATCACAATTCCAGCATTCGGTAAATATATGTCCAGGGACAGGTATTTTGACATTCTGTCATATCTCCACCTGACCAACAACATGGCAGTCCACCTTCCCGATCGGCTATGGAAAATCGGGAAGCTGTACGACATGATATCGGTTTACCACCTACCTGATTCCTTTCCAGAAGATGTGCCTCGACGAGTCTCTGGTCCTGTTCCGGGGGAGGCTGCCTTTCGGACAATACATCCCGTCGAAGAGACACCGTTTCGGCATCAAGCTCTTCGTCCTCTGCGACTGCAAGATGGGATATGTGACCAAGTACCTCCATGACCGCAAGACCAGAACTGTCGGCACAGTCAAGGCAAAGAGGAAGGGCATGCTAGTGTACCCGACCAAAACCAAGAAGACAGAGGTCTTCCACAAGAAGAGTGGCTCCATCCTCTCTATCCACTGGCATGACCAGCGGAAGGTCAACCTCCTCACCACATGCCACAAGGCAGAGATGGTCGCCACCGAAGGTGGACATAAAAACCAAAAACACCCTCCAGAAACCAGCTGCTGTCCTGGACTACAACCTGAACATGCGCCTCATAGATAAGTCTGATATGCAGATGGGCTTCATCGACTGCCTCCGAACATCCTGCAGGTGGTACAAAAAGTTTGTTCTGCATATGGTAGATATGTCGGCCCTCAATGCCTACAATATCTACCGACTGAATACTCCCGGAGCAAAGATGTTCAAGTCCCTGAGCAAGTTCCAAAACAGGTGATACTTGAGCTCCTGGGAAAACATGCTACAGCCGGGAGACCTCTACAAGGACCCGGCCATCTCGACCGCACGGCATGTGCCAACTATTTCCGGAAGCACCAGCTCAACCCCCTTCCTCCCAAAGTACCAGGTGGTAATGCCAGGAGTCAGAAGAGGTGCCATGTATGTAGACACACAACCCGCAGACCCCGTAAAACAAGAAAAACCACATGGGAATGCCTCGAATGTGAAGTGGCACTGTGCGCTGGACAGTGCTTCAATCAGTTTCACACTCTAGTGCAATATTGAAGTGCCCGTGACAATGACAGTGAAAGTGACACTAAAATGTAGGCTATAATAATATAAAATAATGAGTAAAAGTGAAAGAGACACAAATAACTAATAATAAGTGCCTTCATAACAATATGAACAAGTGAAAGTGACACTAAAAATATTAATACAACCGAGTAAAAGTGAAAGAGACACTATAATCTATATTATAGCTTACCTAACAATAAATACAAGTGAAAGTGACACTAAGAATATAATAATAATAAAAGTACAAGTGAGACACTAAAATAACTTTATTTAAGTAACTTTATTGAGTGAAAATTACATAATAATGATAATAAGTGGGTGAATAACCAATAAAAACACTCAAATTGCTTCCAGGCATAATTGTGGGTGGGGCGACGAGTGCAGTAGTGCGTCGTAGACGGGGCCGCAGTTGAGCGTTCGGACGCGTCTAGATAAATATGCGCCAAAAGTAACCTCCACTAAAATTGCCATCACTCCTGAAACAGTTGAGCTAGAGAGCTCTACTCAATGCCAGTCTACATATCAAAGTAAGGGCTGTATTTTAATGTTTGTTTAAATGTTGTAGCTATTGTATTAACAGAGATAGGCCAATTTTTACATACATTGTTTTTTAGCCAAATCACTCGGAGACGAGCGCTGTCATTTAGAAAGGCTGCCCGGGCAGGAAGGGTTAATCTGACTGTTCCTTTTACTTATATATTTTCTAGATCTCAAATGACGGCGTCTCTTTCGTGGATTGACCTCCCTACTGCCAATCTAGAGGTTGGGAGCCAAAGCGTCACATTTTTCCTTTGCTCCTCAACTTTCCCCTTCATAATTGCTGAGGAGCACTGGGCCTTGGGTGGGGCTTTGGTTTCCCGGGCGTTTCCGCACCCTCCTCAGCTCCCCGTCTTGTAGTGGCTTCGGTCACCTGGGCTTTATTTGTGGTAAGCAGGGAGGGTTTTGTGGGGGCACTCGGTTATGGCCTTGGCCTTGCTCAGGACCTTGGGGCTGCTCGGCCAGACAGCCTTGGGAAACAACAACGGTAACCAGACGTAAGGGAATGATGGACTGGGAGACCATGCTAGAGGAGGTCCTGCGTTCGGAAAAGGGTTAAGAAATAATGATCTAAGTGACAACTCTAGTGTAGCTACAAGATCAGATACACTAACACTACTAAGTCCTTTACAAGGTGGTAAGTCATTATTGTGGTCACAAAGCGATCGAACCTTTTCCCAATAATTTGATTACTACTTCCAAAATGTCAACAGTTGACAAGGTTGATAATCCGTTCAGTTTTTAGGTGAAGCAAAGCTTCAGTCAATGGACATGGACTTTTTAGAGTATTACTTCAATCCAGTATTCCAAATCCTATCACAGCCCACTTCCAGTATAACTAAATGAACAAAACGTAAACTATATCTTGCTTTTGATGCACTAAGAACGCATGATACATGTTAAGGTCCATCTGGTGTGATATGCATTTTATCCGTTGTATTAATATTTTAAGAAATTTACAGTCATTTTCATATAGGCCCACCATTCCCCACCTTCTCATTCGTATACAACAAATCAATGCATCAGAGTTTTGCTATTGCTTGCTACGGAGAAATGAATCAAGCTTATAACCTACTTTCGTAAGACTGACGTTTATTTAACTTTGACTTTGATTATATAGCGAGCCTGTACACATGTAAAGCCTTCCAGCTGTACCATGTAGTGTTATTTTTCGTATAAGTTTGTTTTCTTTCTTTTTGAGCTGTACTGTAGTGTCAGACTCAAAAATTGTGAACCATCTTCAAAAAATATTGTTCTTCTTCATTTTGAAATGGAATAAAAATGAACTCGCGCCAACAACACCAAACAAATCTTGGATATTAAAGGTATATAAGGCTAAACACATTTTTGTATTTTGGTTTTCCAGAGAGATAGCCAATGATGAGATTATGGTTGGAGGACCTAATTTTAGAAAAAAAAATAAACAAAAAAAATCCATCCAACAGCATATATTAAACATTATCATGAGGTTGTTTGTAGAAAGGTAAGGGTTGCACGCTGTAAGCTCAGAGCTAACTTATCCATGAACAAAGCTGTAGTGGATTATTTTTAAAAATCCATTTTACCCTGATATCCTCCTCCTCTTTCCCCCATACCTATTATTCCTCAATCCTGCCCACCACAGGCATTTATATTTAAGTATTGCTATTCATTTTTGTTAACTGTACCCATGCTATGTTCTTCATTCTTCAGACTTTTCTTGAGGGGAGATGGTTCACTTTTGGACGATTTTTGCATGTATTCATTATTTTTCTAGTTTCCTCCCTAGACCTCCATCAAATTTAGTAAAAACATCCATTAGATCCCCCTTCTAGGTTAACTTGTCCATGTTTCGGTAGAAACATTTCCCGGCCGAAGGCCGGTTCTTCCAACATTACAGGCTCACTATCGTTCGCCAGGGAAAAAATTGACACTTAAATAGCACGAAAGGTGTAAATATTGACGAAGAAATGGAGTGAAAGGTCTTAAAATCGACTAACTAATGGGTCAAACATCTTAACATCTGAAAACTAATGTGGCTAAACATGAGGGAGAAAGTAGGCCAGAAAACCGGCCTGGACAACAAGGTTTCGCGTGCTGCCAAATTGTGCATGACAAATAAGAAAACGACTGCCACACCAAGATATTGTCCTGTTTGTAGCCTTCCGCATCCATAATTTGTATGTTTCATTTCTGTTCTTTCCTCCATCCCATTTTTTGTTGCCTGGAGTGTGCGTAATTTGTTCTAACTTCTGCACACATACAGTATATGCATACATTTAAGGAAGTTCTGTACTTGTTGTCATATTAATCAAGAGTAAGTTATTTAATAACGCGACAAATTGCTGGTGCAATCGTGCAACATAATTAAATTTCAAATTCCAGAAACATTCGCTCATTGAAAAGCAGAAGGGAAGCTACATCTTTAAATACTCAAGGGGTTGTATATGTACCCAAATGTTTAATTCATTCCCTAGACAAAATGCTACACATTACTAGTGTTAATTGTGAAAGAAGGTGTGTATGACTTATTAAATGTAAAGTTATCTTATTATAATGGTATTTTTTAATTTATTTGTATTACCATCAGGCGTTACTACCCAGCTTAGGAATGACATCCAAAAATATATATAAGTGTTAACAATTATATTAACAGCTGACGTGGATAATCTATGTTTTATTAATTTCACCCCAACACCAAACACCTCCAATTAAATTAATGAAAACATATACAGTATGTGATCCACCGGGATTCGAACCTGGGTTAGAACTCACAGATTTTTAAACACTCTAACCATTACACCACCAGGACGGTTAAAGGTTTATGCACACGCCTACGACTTATTATCCATTCTTGAATACTGGATATTAATCTAATCATGTACATATTCCCAACCGCACTATGGTAGCCTAATATGAGAGGAAAGAATATATTCCGGTACAGTAACATGAATTTGTGTTTTTATTCCCGCTACTATCAGACACTCAATTCAGCTTAAGACCTACGGTACCTTTAAAAATCAATTTAGCTAAAGCTACCAAAAAGTTCTTGTGTACTGTTTGGTAAAGACCCACACAAATACTTTTGATTACGCAACAACAAGTATACTCGTTTCTATTTTATATGTTTTCCATTATCCTATGTGTGTGAAGGAGGCAAAAGGCAAAGCTGCCTGTAACAAGTGTCCTCCAAAAAGTTGAAAAAGTGATAGAGAGCCAAACTCATGGTACGTTAGAATATAAATGTCTGGACACACTGATCTTGAAGCAGTTTAAGTCATAAGATAAGGGAAAACAGATTGCAAGAGATAATTCCAGAGCGTACTTGTTGAGCAGAAGAAAGACTGAGAAAATCGGTTCACTCTTGGATTAGAGAGTTGGACTGAATAGGGGTGGGAATGTGTTGCGAGGCGGGTGCTCCCCAATCTCCGGAAGGGAAGAGGTATTCACTGAGAAAGCTCTGAAGAACATTGATTATTGTAATAGTGGTTGAAGAGTGAGATATATTCAACATTGCAGCGAGAGAATAAAGGGCATTAATATGTGGATTGGACTGGAGGTTAAGTTGAGAAGCTTATAGATGTATATTAGAAAGAGACAGTAAAGAACCCTGAAGAACACAGGAGTTGCTAATTTGGCGAAGTTAACATCCCTAGCTATGGAACAGTCAGAAAGGAAATTTGAGCTAAAGGCACAGATAGAGGGACAGAAACCGAAGACGGGTACCGGTAGCTTAGAACTTGGAGATTAGTGCCAGACTCTATCGATGGCTTTTAACCCTTTCAAGCTTCAATACGCATTTATGTTCTGTTTTCTGGTAATTATTAGACGATTTTATTAAGATTAGGAAGGGTATATGAAAGTCAGAGGGTTGATTGAGATGGTCTTTACCGTTTTAATACCCACAGATCCTTCCGAAGCTGCATAAAATCGTCTAATAATAGCCAAAATAAACTGCTAAAACACGTCAGAGCTTCAAGGGGTTAATATGTCTAGCGCAAAAAAAAATGTCTCTCCGAAGGCCTGAAAGTAGGATGACCATGAATTATAAGATAAGTTGGAGATCACCAGTAGAACAGCCCTTAAGGGGAGATGGGACGCTTTTTTGGGCCCCCTTCTCCCTCATGTTTAGCCCCATTAGTTTTCAGATGTTAAGATGTTTGCCCCATTAGTTAGTCGATTTTAAGACTTTTCGCCCAATTTCTTCGTCAATATTTAGACCTTTCGTGCTATTTAGGAGTCTATTTTTTCCCTGGCGGACGATAGTGAGCCTGTAATGTTGGAAGAACCGGCCTTCGGCCGGGAAATTTTTCTACCGAAAAATGTACAAATTATTCTAGAAGGGGGATCTAATGGATGTTTTTTTTTTTTAATTTGATGGAGGTCTAGGGAGGAAACTAGACAAAATAATGAATACATGCAAAAAGTGAACCATCCACCTTCAAGGAAACCTTACTGGCGATCTGAAAGTAGATTATGGGAAGACAAATGGTTATGAAATTTCAAATTACGAATGTATGTTTGTATGTATATACTCAGGCATGTACCTCTTAATTAACTGGAGGTGGCCAATTCGTGACAGAGCACGAACAAAAACAACATTTAAAGTTCCAATTCTTAGGGTCAGGGACCACATTCGCGTTCCCTTGCCCCTTTATATGTCTTGTCTAGTAGGTGAATTTTACAAGGGGAGGAGGATTCCTAGCCTCCCGCATCCAAAGTAGGAAAAGTAGTACCATACAGGAAAGGATAAAAAAACAGAAACGGTTAGGGTTGGATAGAGGATGCCAAACCTCACTCTGGACAGGACCAGCCCTCTTAATTGAGAATAGATAAAATATATTTAGAGGTGCAAGAAATGGAAGATGAAGTGCGGGAGAGGGTACAACAGGGGAAGAGGAATGTAGGAACAGTGAAAGTAGTGACAAGGAATAGGGTGGCCAGCATGGAAGGCAACAAGTCATTTCATGCTAGTGTGGTAATCCCGGCAGTGATGTACGGGAGAGAAGCATGGACGTTGTTGGAGAGGAACAAATCAAGAGTGAGAGGGGTGGAAATGAGTTACTTGAGAAGTGCATGTGGAACTACATGTAGGGATAGACGGACAAATGAGCAAGTAAGAGAGCGGTGTGGTGTGGATGTGGATCTGCTGGAAAATATGAAAAGGAACACCTTGAGATGGTTCGGCCATGAGGAACATATGGGAAACAGAAGAATAACCAAGAGAGTGTACGAGAGTGAGGTGGAGTGACAGAGAGGGAGAGCAGACCAAGAGTGAGGTGGAAGGATTGTGTTGAGATGTATATGAGAGAAAGTGGTGTTGGTTGGGAAGAGGGGCATCAGCTGACAGGGGACAAAGGTGATTGGGGGTGATTCATTCATGGCCACCCCTTCAGGGATCATGATGTCTGGTAATATATAGATATATAGAAGAAATATGAGCAATCGGTCGATAACTGCAGGGATGAGAGAAATCTCCGTTCTTTGGAACAGGTTGAATGAGAGCAAACTTCCAGGGTCAATATACAGGAGACGCAACAATATAGGTACCAAATTTCTAATGGTAGTTTTGGGTTCCTATCATCATATGCTTCATTTCTATATACTTTTTATCCCCAGTGAGAAAAACAAATCTCGTGATTTTTTTTCTTGGGATTTTTTGTTTTTGGTCATTAACCTAACCAATTAACCCTTAATTGGCGGCGCGCAACTTATGTCGTGTGAAATAAATTTGGACTAAGTGGCGGTTCACAACTTATGTCGTGCGCCATTTTCAGCACGTAATGTTGCTGAGAGAGAGAGCAGAGCGGTGTGAGGAGCCTAGCAACCCTATGACCACTCACGACCACCACGGTGGACCAACTGAGGTGCCTCCCACCCTTCCCTCCCCTCTTTCACTCGCTACACAGGAAATTATGTAGGGAAATTACCTAATTACAGGGTTTTTGCACTCGTGTTGCAAGAGAACCAGCGGTCGTACAAGGATGGTTCGGGTGTCATTGGAAAGCTCTGTTTACGCCCTTTCAGGGATAGATACTTGTTTTACGCTCTGAGTCTTATTTAGGCATGAAAATGATCACGTAAACAACCCTATTTAGGGTAAAAACACCCCGCTGGGCGCTACGGCCCGCTAGACCGCCTAGCCCGCTAATAAGGTGTTAACCTAACCTAACTTAACCTAATAGCCCCCAAATACATTTAGGTTAGGTTAGGTTAGGTTTTTTGGTTAGGTTAATGAAAAATGAATCCCAAGAAAATAATGAAAAATCATAAGATTTGTTTGTTTTCCCCCGGGGATAAAAAGTATATAGAAATAAAGCATATGATAGGAACCCAAATCTACCATTAGAAATTTGCTACCTATATTGTTGAGTCTCCTGTATAATTACCTAACAAATTTCTAATGGTAGTTTGGGTTCCTATCATCATAGGCCTATGCTTCATTTCTATATACTTTTTATCCCCAGGGAAAAATAAAAAAATCTTGGGATTTTTCATTTTTTTCTTAGAGATTTTGTTTTCATTAACCTAACCAAAAAACCTAACCTAAATGTATTTGGGGGCGATTAGGTTAGGTTAGGTTAGGTTTTATGGTTAGGTTAATGAAAAAAAAAAAAAAAAAAATCCCAAGAAAAAAAATGAAAAATCCCAAGATTTTTTGTTTTTCCCCGGGGATAAAAAGTATATAAAAATGAAGCATATGATGATAGGAACCCAAAACTACCATTAGAAATGTGCTACCTATATTGTTGCGTCTCCTGTACAGTATATTGACCACTTCCAGCAAGAAGGGAATATGATAGAGGATAGACAGAAACGGAAGAGTTTGCCTATACAGGGAGTCAACACAGATGCACAGTTTTGAGCACAACAGGAGGAATACCATTTGGTCCATAAGCTGAAAGAGGGCAGAAAGTACATCCTTAGAAGATATTAGGATATTAGGCATAAGTAAGAGAGAAGGGGGTGGAGAGGGAGGAAAAGCACTGGAGTCATAATTATAAATTGGAGTTTTTAGCGAAAGTTTGAACAAAGAATTCAACTTTGTCAGAGGAAGAAGTTACAGTGGTGCCGTCAAAGTGGAAAAGACAATGGAAAGATAATGAACTAAAATTATTGGGGATTTTTTTTTCAAGATGCAAGAAAGCTTTGGAAGAAATGGAGTTGGAAATTCAGAGCATTTGTTATTGATGAAAAGGTTGTTGGCGAGTCGAAGAACAGATTTGGCTTGATTCCGGGCAGAAACATAGATATTGCGAGATTTGTGACTTTGAAGGCAACAGTACAGAATAAACGCTAGTAAACCAAGATTTGTTTGCATTAGATTGTGAAAAAGAGAATGGAATGTATGTCTCCATGTTCAAGATTATTATATTGGTAATGCGTTCAGCACACAATGAGGGTCCCCGGCCTTGGAAGCAAAACTAATTCCATGATAAATCAAAGAAGAACTGTCAAAGAACCTCCCAATCGGCAGCGCCAAAGCACCACAACCGTGGCCAAATGGGAGGAGATAGGGTTATGACAGGAGGAGCCTATCACAGAGATAAAGTTTATAGTGTATGCAGAAAGATTAGAGGTTTAAAATAAGTCGAGGATGTTGGGACGATCTCCAAGGTGGTCAGGGATATGAGTAGTGAGTAGTGTACTGGACTAACTGCTCTAGGTCATTTAGGATAGAACAGATGCAAGATTTTTCACCAGGTTGGTCAGTTAAATGAGAGGAGAGCATTGGCAATCGTGAACATTAAAATTACCTAAGATGAAGCTTTCAGAGAAAGGAAAGGTTGATAGTATGTGTTCCACTTTAAAATTTAGATAGTCAAAGAATTTAGGAGAGTCGGTAAAGTTAAAAGATAAATAGACAGCACAGATATAATTATACAGTTTGAGAGAGATAAGAATGTTTGAGCCATAGAGTTGAACATTTAGAACAGCCAAAGTCGGGAACATGAGAGCAAGTAAGTTTGTTGTGGACATATACTCAACATCCACCTTTGGCTTGGCAACTAGTACAGAGAAATCAGGAGGCTGCTGGCAGTTGCTCCAGACACTTGAGCCTCGGTGAGGAAAAGATGATCAGGTTTGTTGGAGGAGAAGTGGTGTTCTATAGAGGGAAAGTTAAAGAAAAGGCCACAAATGTTACAGGAATTGATAGGAACAGTGACAGACCGAGATCCAAAGCATTTTGATGGTTTGTTTGGCGAAGGATGATTGATTTGGGGGCATATATGGTCCCATCTACTGGGGACTCCGAGGTAGGGCTTAGAATCGCCATTTTGAAAAACTGCTTGATGTATTGCGAGCATTCAGCAGGTATTAATTCCAATAACAAAACTTGCATTGTGAGAAAATAGATGATACAATTATTTAAATAAATACACATGATCTAAACCAGCTGATGTATGAAGAATTTTAGAAGGATTTAATATACCACATTATCATAATTTAATTATTCAATGTATCAAGCCAAATCTGTTCTTCGACTTGCCAAACACTCTTTTCATCAATAGTAAATGCATCGAATTATCCAACTCTAGCTCTTCCTCAGCTCTCTGGCATCTAGCCTAAACCTCTCCAACAAATATTTGTCCTTGGCTTTCCCTCCCTTTTTCCACTCTGATGGCATTGCCATCATTTATTTTTCTGACAAAGCTGAACTCTTCGCCTAAACTTTCGCTGAAAACTTCACTTTGGTTGTTAAACCAACTGCTCTAGATCATTTAGGATAGTAAAGATGTAGGCTTGTTCACCAGGTTGGTCAGTGGATTGAGAGGAGAGCCATTGGCGGTACGGTACGTTGAAATCTCCTTAGATGGAGATTTCTAAGAAAGGAGAGCTGGATAGGATATGTTCCACTTTAGTGTTAAGATAGTCAAAGAATTTGGAAAGTAAAATGAGTTAGGGCTATTAAGCCATAAAGTTGAGAATTCAGAGGAGTTGAAAACAGAAACACGAGAGCAAGTGAGTTTGTTCTACATGTATGCACAACATCCGCCTTTGGCTTTGAAACTAGGATAGAGAAAGTAGGAGGGTACAGAGAAGGGGCTCCTGGCAGTTGCTTCAGACACCTGAGTTTCATTGAGGAAAAGAAGATCAGTTTTGTTGGAGGAGAGGTGGTGTTTGACGGAGGAAAAGTTAGAGGTGAGCCGCGAATGTTGCTGAAGTTAATAGTAAGAGTGACAGACCGTGGTCCACAGTTTTTGAAGGGTCGGCTGGTGAAGGGCAGTTCGTGATGGGGACATTTATGGTTCCCCCTCCCCCCCAGGGGACTCCAAGGCAGTGTAAATTGTCTTCATAATTGTTTAATTGATAATTTATATATACCGGTATATATATATATATATATATATATATATATATATATATATATATATATATATATATATATATATCTCTTCAAATATTTAACTCCCAAAGAAAATGACGAACAGGTCTCAGACACCATTGTGTAATCTATTAACATAAAAGAGCCACAACTATTTAATACCTAACTTATGTCCACACAATCGAATAATACACTCAAGACAAGTAGGTACAGTACACGTATGTACTCATACACGTAAACAGATTAAACATTCCTCTCCTTCATAACATCCAATGGACAACTAAACTCACCCAAACTCAACAGTTCACACACCCAATTCCCAAGTTTTAGACACTATAATTATGCATTGCACTATAGAGTATTAGAACCAAGTGTAATGAATTGTGTGAAACTTGAAATTCTGGATTGAGGCTTCATAGTGGCTTCAAAACATGGCAATTATTTGACAATTTTCAAGTGTATAGATGGTTTCATTCACGAACAGGACATTGAATGGCCAATATATACATTTTGTAATATATGATTAAGGGGAGGCTGAACCTTACACCCCCAATTCACCCTGTATAAGAGATTTTGTTTCTGGCATTATACCATCTTAACCCTTAACCTACGGCGCACCACATATGTCGAGTTGAATAAATATGGACTATGTGGCGGTGCACCACATATGTCGAGTGCCATTTTCAGCACGTAATGTTGCTCTGAGAGAGAGCTGAGCGGTCGGACGAGCGTTGTAACCATATGACCGCTCCCCACCACCGCGGTGGGTGTACTGAGCTGTATTCTACCCTCCTCCTCCCTCTCTCACTCGCTACACAGGGAATTATGTACGGAAATTACCTTATTTTAGGTTTTTTGCACTCTTGTTGCTCGATCGTTGCAAGAGAACCAGTGGTTGTACAAGGATGGTTCGGGTGTCATTGGAAAGCTCTGTTTATGCCCTTTAAGGGATAGATACTTGTTTTACGCTCTGAGTCTTGTTTATGCATGAAAATGAGCACGGAAACAACCCTATTTAGGGTTAAAAAAAAACGCTGGACGGCACAGTGTAAAATACCCTACCACCCGCTCTTTGTGTGTTAATACCAATGGAAATAGTAAGACTCGCTGAAAAAAATCAGCTCTCTATGTGTGTGCGCGTGCACGCAAATTTCATCGCACTATATGAAAAATCATTCTAGACATTGACAAATTTTGAAAATTTCTCACAATTTATTTATGGCACATCCTACAAGCATCCCCTACAACGGTGCGTTCTCACTTTTCCATATTGAATAATAGAAGGTGCTGAAAAAAATATATAATCTATATATTTTTTTGGGTAGCGCAAATTTCAACATGAATAAGGTCGAATCTTGGGAAATATCGGAGGGGCGGCCATTGTGGCAATGCTAGAACGTAGCTATATAGTCCTATATATAGTGTGTAGAATGAGAACGAAGCAGAGCAATATACAAAAGTGTCATTTCACTTGGGAGTTGCCAATATATGATCTCTGGAAATCGCAGAACTTATAACATCATACCTTCAGTGCCATAATCTTGGGAAAATAGCTTAGCTACTCCTACCAGAGACGTTTTCTATTAGTAAGCTATTAGAGAAAACTTAGTTGTACGGGATACTAATGTATAAATCTTGGATCCTAGCCAGTTACAGAATATTGTCCAAGGTTTTGTATATTTATCCATGATATTGGGGGCCAGGGGGAGGGGGGGGGGGGGAATGGGATGTCATACGGGTGTTTATGCCCTTATATGATAGTCTCTATTGTTTACAAAGCCTTTTAGACAAACAACACAAAACAAAAATTGGGCTGAGGGGGTAAAATTTGGTTGGTTGTGGGGTGGGGGTGAATGGGGGTTAATGGGGGGTTAAGGATGCGATATGTTTTTTTGTTTTGCCCTCCTATGCTATTCTCCTCTGTTGAAAGAAGGATTTTAGAAAAAGAAAAAACAAATTGTTTTGATTTCTGGGCTAAATGAAGGTTCAGCCTCCCCTTTGGTTGCTCTTAAACAAAATTTCAAACATTCATATTTTGAAGGCATGTTCAGACAACCAGGACAAATACATTTATTTACGATCTTCGAGCACAATTGGTCAAGCACTCTATCTTTATGTCCGAAAAAATATTTCAATGTTAAACTCTTTCGTAAACATTATTTTAAAGTAACTGCTGAAAAACTACTATTCATCATTTTCAGTATAACTTCTCGGTACTGGTACTGACAACTTCCTTTACTGTAAAAAGGTATTTTAATATATTTTATATGCATATTAGGAAGAATCTGTGTGAATTAAAAGGGTTAAAACTATCTAAATCAACCCTCTGACTTTCAAAAACTCTCCTAATCTGGATAAAATTTTCTAATAATAACCATAAAAAAACTGTTCGATGATTAATACTCCCATCTCTCTCTCTCTCTCTCTCTCTCTCTCTCTCTGAAAAATTAGACTCCTAAGTGATACCAACAGATTTTTCATTTACTTTTGTAATTATTATTTTTATTGTCTCTACAGTAGCACACATCTAATATTAACGTTCATTTTAAGTACAAGTTGATCAGAATCAATTAGATCAGTACAGTACTATAGCTGAATAGTTAAGGTCCTAGGATTTACCCTGAAGCATGTTGGTAGGCCTTAACACCTTACGAGCGGCCTAGGCGGTAATTTATATGTACCGCCCAGCGGGGTGTTTTTACCCTAAATAGGGTTGTTTACGTGATCATTTTCATGCCTAAATAAGACCCAGACCGTAAAACAAGTATCTATCCCTGAAAGGGCATAAACAGAGCTTTCCAATGACAGCCCAACCATCCTTGTACGACCGCTGGTTCTCTGGCAACTATCGCGCAATACGAGTGCAAAAACCATGTAATTAGGTAGTTTTCCTACATAATTCCCTGTGTAGCGAGTGCGTGAGGGTGGGGGAGGGTGGGATTCATGTCAGTAGGTCCACCGCGGTGGTCTGGAGCAGTCATACGCTTGCTACTCTCCTCCCACCACTTATCTCTCTCTCTCAGCAACATTACGTGGTGAAAAACGACATAATTTGTGAACCGCCACTTAGTCCATATTTATTTCACACGACATAAGTTGTACGCCGCCAAAGAAGGGTTAAGGGGTAATACTCGCTTTTTTGGGCTATTCATTAATATATTAATTATTTTTTTAGGTTCCTCGCTAGACCTCCATCAAGTTATAAACAAAAAAACACCCCCTGGACCTCCCTTCAAGATTAAAATGTATATTTTTCTATTAAACAATGTCTCGGCCGAAGGCATATTCCTCTCAAAATTACAGGCTCGCTATCACTCACCAGGAAAAAATTGACACCTAAATGGCACAAAGGTCTTGACATTGACAACGAAATGGGGCGAAAAGTATCAAAATCGCCAAACTATTGGAAGGAACGTCATAAAATCTCAAAACTAATATGCTAAACAAGGAGGTCCAGAAAAAATGAGTAGTATCCCCTTAAATGTAAAAAATTTGGAGTTTCAGTAGTGACATGACATGATGGCTAAAGAAAAGCTAGAATTATAACTATAATTGATGGATTGGGGAGTGGGAATGGAAGAGTTAGGGGTGGTATATGGGCGGGATTTGGGGTTTGGTCATTAGTAGAAGGTAAAGACGGAAATCGAAATACAGTAGAAGAATAAAATATGCCCGGGATCAACCAGGCTACTTCATTATTTTGGTATTAATCGTATACTTTTTTTTGTTTTTGTTTTTTTCCTAACTCATACATTTTATCAATGTATTTACGCCCAAACATAATTATACAGGTATACATAATTATTTGTTTTATGATTTACTCATTTATCCACTCATTCATTCATCCATTTGTTTATTATATTTAATTTATATACAGTATATACACACATACATACATATATACTGTTTCAGTAGTAGCAGAGGTGTTGGTAAAGAGCTCTATAGGAAGACTCATACTAATCTCAACCTAATGTCAGAGAGCAATAAAGGCTGAACGAAACTCAAACTATGCAGTTCGGGGGAGGAAAGTGGGTAGTGGAGCAGTCGACATAGGATAATCGGCTTTAGATCACCATGAATACAGACACATTTAGTATCGAAGTTTAAACACTGTTGTCAGATACTCATATACTGTATATATACCGATAATCATTAGGGAAATGCCTTACCACAAATTTTTACCTCGATGTTAATAAATCGTTCAGTTTATATATCCGACTTGACATATCTCGACCATTTGCTTATTACAGTAGTATGTGCTATCATATCTGTTCTCTTATATATACCAGTATATATATATATATATATATATATATATATATATATATATATATATATATATATATATATATATATATATATGTTAGTAAAGCCAGGTAATAAATTTTCTTTAATACATACGAGGTTGAAAGAAATGGCAATTTCTGCGTTGGAAATGTTATTATTCAAAGTTTCCAGGTCTCTGATGAGTTTTCGCTGGGTGGCAGGAAGTAGATGAAGGAGATGAGCAAAATTCATGGTGGTACAGGGTTACATAAATGTAAATGATACAGGATACACGACGCGTTTCACTGGACAACCAGCATTATCAAGTAAGGATGGAATGATATAAAAGGTAAACAGGAAGGGTATATATAGAGGGTGGAGGATCAGAGGAGGCGAAAAACAAGGGGCAAAAATCTACTATTGGTGGAGGGGGGATTCTGGAAAAGAGAAAGGGGGGAACCGCTTCACTCATGCGCACTGGATGCGGGATGGTGGTTGGTTGGTGGGGTCGAAGCTGATTGGCTGCGTGTCGAGGGGCGTGGCCTAAGTTGTGTGGCGCCTGCGGAAGACGAAGCTGAAGGAGGTAGCGCGGGGGGCTGCATCAAGGGCACCGGGGGGCGAGGGGGGGTGTTAGGTCCTGTAGGAAAGTGCCTTTTGGCAGAAGGAAGGATCTGAAGGTCCAGAGTTTGGTTGTTGATGTTGGGATGTAAGGCTTGGATATATAAAGCTTCGAGTGTAGGTAATCTCCTTGGGTCACTTTCTTTATCGAGTATGGTGGTGTGTTTTTCTAACTCGTTGAGTGTGAGGTGAGGGTGGTTAGGGGTGAGATAGTGGTCTTTGATGGCTCCAGCCTGAAGGTGAAGAGTTAGCCGACGTGAAAGACGAGTCTGCGTCATACCAATATAGGAATGAGGTCCACAGTCCTCATAATTACAGGTATGTTGGTAAATGACGTGATCGTCGGTCATCGGGCTCTTTATCTTGGTGGAGGCAGGTTTGTTGCGGAGAACGAGAACCAAGACGAGAACGAGACCAAGAAGACCTCCTCATCAAAGGCCTCAACTGCCACTACAGCTCCAAACCTGGCCCCCACCGGAAACGCCTAGAAACGGAAATCCTCCTGGACGACATCCTACGACTCAAGAAGGATGGCAAGGTCACCACTGCTCCCGCCCTACAACCTACTCTCCTCGCTGAAGCCGCCAAAACCAGAGGAACTCACCATAGCAAAATACTCAACAAACAACACTTCCAAGCTGCCAAACAATTAAGAGACAACCCCAACATCATCATCCGTCGTGCGGATAAAGCTTCCTGCCTCGTGATCCATGACAAGGAGGAATATCTTAGAAAAATGGACGTCATCTTAAGTGACAACACCAAATTTAAAAAGATCACCCGCAACCCAACCGACGAAATCAAACGCACTGCCAACACCACCATCAACGCCAAACAAGGAGGGATCCACCTTAAAAAACTCGTCCGAGAACCTCACCAGACCTACCCAAATACCTAGAAGACACACGGGTTAAAGGCGACACGAGGACCTCAACTTATATATCAACAGTCAAGGAAGAAGTGAATCAACCACAATGTAAAATAGCCAGCCAACGAGTGAGAAGATGGAAGAAAAGGAGTGGGACACAAGCACAAGCAGAGAAAGGAACAACGCAGCCTGTGCTCCTAAATCAACTTTCTATAATGTACCAAGGAACAACACAGTCCACCATAAATAAACAACACCATCTACCGATAATCACGGGAACTACAAGGCCTCTCAGCGAGCATGACCTGAGTCCGAGCTAATCACCTGGGTTTCGTCCAGACCAATTGCAAGGTCAGAGGTACGGATTAGAGGCATCTCCAACCCAAGGACCCGATTTGAACTACGATGAAGAGGAATTTATGCAAGTTCCTCATCAAGATCCGGTATTTTATTATAATAGATAATCTCAGAATAAGTCTCTCGACAGTGCGGAAGACCAATACAATCAACAAGAACAGATCCACAGTGAATAAAGACAATATTGCATAGACAAATGATAATCGAGAAATGTATGAATTACAGGAACAAATTATCATGCAACCATTCAAGCTTCTTAAAATAAGAATTTATTGTTAAAAGATAAAGAACAACATTCCCCATGTATTACTATATGTATTGTAGTTTTAAGGCCAATATTAACTTCACCATAATTCGAAAACTGAAATTACAATGCCCCTCATATTCTGAAATCAACTAAACATGATCCAAATTAAAACTTGAATATCACCTCACGGAAATTGAGGAAAGTTAGGCAAGCATTGTCGCATCCGTCTACTAGCCAACGGCGAAGAAGAATGAGATACAATGTCAGGTAGTAACTATTAGGGTTAAGCCAATCGTCCCTATACATAGCGCTCTCGTAACACTAGAAGTGCCGTTCTAGTCAGTGTGAAATACCTAGAAGTGTATATTCTAGAAGAGGTGTGAGCTAGAAGTGAAATATCTAGTTGTGTGAGAGAGGCTCTAGCGGTGAAAGTTCTAGATAAATTGCCCAGCACTAGAAGTGAATTATCTAGATGCAGTGAAATACTAGAAGTGATTATTCTAGTTTTGTGGAAAACGCTGTCCTTCTCTTTTATAAATAAGAGAGGCTTATAAGCGTACGAGTGAATCGCAGACCAGATTTATCTAAACGATCCTGCCTCCCAAGTGTAAGTGTTTTCTATTGTTCTTGAGTTTTGGAATTATTGTGAAGGCTTTATAAGATATATTGAGTGTTCAAGTTATAATAATTCATCGAGACCCCTTTGGCCTCTCCTTTGATTAAAGCATAATCCATATCCGTGGAAACCTTATATACATCTTGCTCGTAATTAGTATATATAATACTCAGAATATAACTTCGTTGCATTACCTCGAATATTATATATATATGGGTGCGACCTAGATATATATGAAAACATCACATATCAACCTTTTATGAACACTAGTAGATCTTATTTCATGTGTATATCATCAGTGTATATCTATGTGTGTAGGAAAGTGTTCAAAGAGAGCGTGACTAATATAACCAACCTTAATTATAATACTACTTAGCTACAGACATTCCTAGGTCCATGATTTATATACTTTCAAATAACTAGAGATTCCTTCCCCATTGAAATCTTTATCCACCTACATTTGAGTAACTTATTCCTGTATTACGATTAAGTTATTGCTAGTTAATCTTGTGAATAATTCGGCCAACTACGTGATACGATGAATAATATTTGATCTGATCTCGGGAAGTTCTATTATACCCATCTGTATACATAGCCGTTACCTTTTGGCTATATTGATTCACTACGATAGTTCTGTGAATTAATGTTATTTTACATTTGCAGCCTATACATTCTGGCTATTCTGATGCATTACGATAGTTCTGTGAATTAATGTTATTTTACATTTGCAGCCTATACATTCTGCCAAGCGGCTCGCTTGGTGTAGTGACTAGCGTCTCGGACTTCCACCCAGAAGGCCCGGGTTCGCGCCCACGTTCGGCGCTTTAAAGATTTTTCACAAGCACTGAGTCGTTACCATCCCTCATGAGCAAAGGGATGGGATAGTAGTACAGGACCCCAATGGAAATACGCCTAATCGGCCTTATTGAGCTATCCTTGGCTAGCTTAGCATGCGCTAGCTTTAAGAACTATTATTATTATTATTATTATTCCGATTCACTACGATAGTTCTGTGAATTTATGTTATCTTATATTCCCAGCCTATTTATTCAGGCTATTCTGATTCGCTACGATAGTTCTGTGAATTTATTTTATCTTGCATTCCCAGACTACAATTCTGGCTATTGGATTTTCTATATACGTGTGAAATAGAAATTCCCTTATACAGTTCATATAGTCCATGTGAGGCTATAATTGTTTTTCGGAGACCCGGTGTTTAACTATTCACTAGTTTACTCTTCTCATATATTAGTAATTTAAATTACTATCTCTCTAGGATTAACGTCAATTTCGTGTCTATCCATCCTATAGTAAATATTCCATATTGATAAAATCTTGAAGTATATGTCGCAGTAACTCTAACCTATACCTAGCGCGGCTACTTTGACCCTATGTTTACCTGATCACGTGACCTTAAGCCACCCGTCGCACTACCTTACCTGAGTGTGCGCCTACGATATCAGCTGCCCACATTTATGCTACGCGATTACTCTCTTTGTACACTTTGCTTTATTTGTGATATTGTCATAATTTATTATAGGCATTATTGTGTACATTGATTTTGATGTTTTGTAAGTGACACCATTTTCATGAGTGAGTAAAACTTCTTTAACTTATTCCACTCGCATATTACAGCCATTGATGTTATGCTCTATAGCTAATTATCTGATGTGCATCCGTGTATCTAGCTATTAAAGAAATAAAAAGTGTGAACCTTATCATGTGTTTATTGTCTTTGTGAGTGATTTGAGTGATCTAGTATATTTATATCAATGTGAGTTATGTTCCTGTCGGGCAGGAATATGTTCTAAGCTACCCAAATAAGGAGCTTTATGAGGACACATTACCAAGCAAGTTGGATTACAACCACGCATAATAGATCATTATAATTGGTCTTCAGGTGAGATATAGGTTATTTAATGGAATAAGTAGTTAACATGTGAAAACACAATAATAAATATGAACATACAGTTTTATGGTAAGATAGAATGTGTGGTCAGCATGGAAGTAAAGAAGTCCTTGCATGACAGTTTAGTACATTGACTTACGGGAGCGAAGCATGGACGATGGTGGAGAGACTCAAACCAAGAGTGAGAGGGGTGGAAATGGGTTACTTGAGAAGTGCGTGCAGAGTTACATGGGAGGATAGACAGTTGAATGGGGAAGTACGAGAGAGGTGTGGTGTGGATGTAGATGTGCTGGAAAGTGTGAAAAGGAACACCTTGAGATGGTTCGGCCATGTGGAACATATGGGAAGCGAAAGAATGACTAAGAGAGTGTACAAGAGTGAGGTGGAAGGACAGAGAGGGAGAGGTAGACCGAGTGAGAGGTGGAAGGATGGAGTTAAGAAGTATATGAGCTTAAGCGGTGCTGGATGGGAGGAGGGGCGTCGACTGACTGGGGACAGAGGTGCATGGGGGCATTTCGTTTGTGGCCACCCCTTCAGGGATCACGTCGTCCAGCAATAGATAGATAGATAGAATGTAGGTATGTGTGTGTGTCAAGCTCCAGATAGGTGACAGGTAGTGTAATTTATCTTCATTCTGTAAAGTTATATAATTTGGTGCAACACTATTGTTCTGTTCTCTATAAGATATGTATAGTTATAGGATACCAACTGCTGACATTGCCCAGGCCTTGTTGCAAGGATACTTTGTTCTGTGTTTGTGTAGCTATAGAGTTTGCAAAAGGAGGACCTCCTGTCTGGCATTGGGGGTGCGGTGTCAGGAGGGGGCCTTGTAGTTTGGTCTTTTCAAGGGAGGGAAGTGGTAGGAAGGGGTGACGGACAGGCATCACCCCGTCACTGCTGCCAGGGGTAGGAGTAGTAAGGGGGAACGGGCAGGCACCACCCCGTTCCTGCCTTCTGCGGTAGTAGGAGTAGGGTGTAACCCCTAGCTAGGGACTTTCACTTCTGGTTGTACTTACGCAAGCGTGAAATTTTAAAAGGCAGACATTAATCATTTTAATGTAGAAGTTATATTAGCTATTTATATACTGTAGTGTGATTTTTATATGAATGTTTATCTAAAGAAAAATTCAGAATATTCAATTTCACATATACAGTATATTTTGTTTCTACTTTACTCTATGATTAACTTATTTTGTATGAAGAAGCACATACTAAATTTATAACTTATAGTCCTGTTTATTATACAAATATTATGTGCATATATTCCATCATTGAACTGGAAAGTAAATACTCGTATACGAATGAAACCTTTGTATCTCTTTCCACCTTCGAGCATCTACCCCGTCCCGAGGAAAAACTAAGGAGATAGAAAAAGTGGATAAATCGAAAGAGACCAGACACCATTATTGAAAGGTCGACTGCCTTCCATTTTCTGGGGTACAATTGTTTTTATGAATGTATCATTAAGAGTTATTTTAACCAATTCCTCATCAAATTTCGTAGCATATATATATAATATATATATATATATATATATATATATATATATATATACCCTATATATATATATAATATATATATATATATATATATATATAATGTGTATGTTTACAAATACATGTGAGCTACTAAGTGTTTTTACTCTCAGCTAGGACTAGAACTACAATCAGGATGAGTGTCCATGCTTTAATCAGCTATATACACCACGGCGTGTTAAAGCATAGTTATCCTTTTCCTATTGATATTAACTTAAGGAGATGACAAAATCTTACCTGGAGAAAGTATTCCATTTCAAACAAAAGTGATAGGACCCATAATCCACAGTACCATATAGGACCCATAATCCACAGTACCATATAGGACCCATAATCCACAGTACCATATAGGACCCATAATCCACAGTACCATATAGGACCCATAATCCACAGTACCATATAGGACCCTAATCCACAGTACCATATAGGACCCATAATCCACAGTACCATATAGGACCCATAATCCACAGTACCATATAGGACCCATAATCCACAGTACCATATAGGACCCATAATCCACAGTACCATATAGGGATGCTATAACTATTCCAACACAACTCTGGTTACACTGATTTAATTAAAGTATCTCCCAGCCAAGCAAGAGTTATTAATATTAAGTAGGCTATCTCTCACAATTACATGTGAGCTACTATACCCCATTCCAAGCGAAAAGGTCAAAACTCTTGAATATTAGCCTACACACCTCACAAACAACTAGAATAATCAAGCTAATTATTCTATCATTTGGGGAGGCTCGGCCAGGGAATAGGTGTGGAAGCCTACAACTCATTTGCTCTAGCCCTTTATGTGTTACAAACGTTACAGTTTATGATTTTTGGTTCATGAATTTTATTTGGAACTGGGTATAACAGTTTTTACTCTCAGCCGGGACTCGAACCACAAACAGTCAGGACGAGAGTCCATGCTCCTTCACTACTTTTTTTTTTTTTTTTTTTTCTATGTGAATGAGGGAGACAGAAGGCATAACTGCCTGCAGCGAGGGTAACATTCAAGACAGCTAGAGCCGCCTTATTTACCAAGTTTCTTTATTTTTTTTCCAAGGAATATAGTGTTTAATTGTTGTTTTTCATGGTTTGAGTGGAGGATTTGCATTAACTTACCCATTATTCATTAATCTGAAGATACTCCGTCAAATGGCGCCATTTATTGGGTGAATCGCGCTTTTACAGTAGGTAAGGGAAATTGTGGAGAGGCCATGCACGCTTCCAAAATGTACAAATATTATATTAGAATAGATTAACCTTACCTAACCTAACCTAACCCTAATATAATATAATATAATATCGTTTTTGTGAGTAACATTCAAGCCATTTATTGGGTGAATCGCACTCACCGCATCTTTCAAAACAAGAAGAAGAGGACCCTGTCGAAGGATTCATTGGGTGCAATGCTTTGTTTACGTTCGGGACATTATTTTCGTGTTATTTGTCGGTGTAATCGGGTTTTTTCAAGTGTCAATAACGAAATTCCTCCATGCGGACTATAATGAGAAAAATATAGAGAGTCTCTTGGTCCCTATTTTCCCTAATAAATTATTTCTAATAGGGCTGCGAAAGAGGTCTTAAATATTATCGCAGCGAGTGCCTCCCCCAGATTTCAAAGAGTAACAGGGCCGAAATCAAGGGACTTTCGAGCTAAAATGCCTGGACACTCGGATTTGAAGCAATTTAAGTCATAGGAAGAGGGAAAGACTGAATCTGGGAGAGAGTTCCAGAGCTCAGCAGTTGAATAGAAGAAAGTGAGAATAGCGTTTCACTCTTGGGTTGGAGAGTCGCACAGACTAGAGGTGGGATTGCGTTGCAAGGCGGGTGATACGTACCCTACATAGAGGAGGTGGTATACACTGGGAAAGCTCCGAGGAACACTGATTATTGTAGTAGCGATAGAATAGTGAGAGAGATGCAACAATGCGGCGAAGAGAGAGAGATTGTAGAGAACTGGTGAGTGGACGGGAGTTAATGATACGAAAAGCTTTCCTTTCTACTTTATCTAGGAGTGCGGTGTGAGAGGAACCTCCCCACACATGTGAGCAGTACTCCATACAAGGACGCACTGTGCCCCTGTACAGAGCAAGTAGCTGCGCAGGGGAAAAGAACCCCTTGAGGCGGTTGAGGACACCCAGCTTCTGGAAGGCTGCCTTAGCGAGACTGGTAATATGGTCTTTCCAAGTGAGAGCAGAAGAAAAAGAGACACCAAGAACATTGAGGGAAGATGAAGGGTTGATTTTTGTATTGTTGAAGAATAAGGGATAGTCCTCTGGAGGTTCCTGACGGGTAGTAAGATGGATAAATTGAGTTTTGGAAGCATTAAATTTAACAAGGTTTTCTCTACCCCAATTGGAAATAGTAGCTAGATCAGAAGACAAGCATTGTATGGCTTCATTAAGTTTACTTTTGAGGGACTGCTGGCTGGGGCGTTCTGGAAAACTAATTGAGTGGTATAAAGTAGATTCGTCTGCATATGAATGGATGGGACTAGATGTACAGTTGAGAAGATCATTTATGAAAATTAGAAAGAGAATAGGAGATAGGACAGAACCCTGAGGAACACTGGAGTTGATAGGATGGGGAATTGAGCGATGGCCATCCACAACCGCAGCTATGGAACGGCCGGAAAGGAAATTAGAGACAAAGGCACAGATGGAGGAACAGAAATCGAAGGAGGGCAGTTTGGAAATTAAAGATTTGTGCCAGACTCTATCGAAGGCCTTCGATATGTCTAGTGCAACATAAAAAGTCTCACCGAAGTCCCAAAAGTTGGATGATCAAGAGTTAGTAAGATATGAAAGAAGATCACCAGTAGAGCAACACTTAAGGAAGCCATACTGGTGATCTGAGAGCAGATTATGAGAAGAGAAATGCTTAAGAAATTTGGAAGCAAGAATAGTTTCATAAACTTTATAGAGATACAAGATATGAGAGCAATTGGACGATAGTTGGAGGGTTGAGAGCGGTCATCCTTCTTTGGGACAGGTTGAATGAGAGCAAACTTCCAGCAAGAAGGAAAGATGTTAGAGGAGAGACAGAGACGAAAGAGTTTGCCTAGGCAGGGAGTCGGCACGGAAGCACAGTGTTTAAGTACAACAGGAGGAACACCGTCCGGACCGCACGCATTCTTAGTATTAAGCCCAGAGAGGGTAGAAAGTACATCTTTAGAAGAGATTAGGAAATTAGGCATAAGTAAGAGAGACGGGGGTGGAGAGAGAGGAATAGCACCGGAATCATCCAAGGTAGAGTTTCTGGCAAAAGTTTGAGCAAAGAGTTCAGCTTTGTCAGAGGAAGAAGTGATGGTTGTGCCATCAGAGTGGAAAATGGGAGGAAAGACGAGGAAGAAAAGTTGTTGGAGAGGTTTTTGGCTAGATGCCAGAATTTCCAGAAAGCTTGGGAAGAGCTAGAATTGGATAGTACAGTGCATTTATTATTGATGAAAGAGTGTGCTTAGCAAGTCGAAGAACAGATTTGGCTTGATTCCGGGCAGAAACATAGGAAGAATGAGATTCTTGAGTTTTAAGGCGTCGGTACCGTTTTAATGCTCCCTCCTTGTTGTGGACAGCAGTAGAACAAGCGTGAGTAAACCAAGATTGTTTTGCATTAGACTGAGAGAAAGAAAATGGGATGTACGCTTCCACGCCGTGTTACAGTTGATAAAACATGGAGTCTCATCCATATATCTGGTCATGGGCGTCCGCAGGGGGGGGGGGGGGGGGGGGGGGGGGGGGGGGGGGTCAGGGGGGGCGTTGCCCCCCCCCCCCCCCCCTGGATATTCAATGTGCTTGGAATTTCACAATTTATCTAATTTCTTTATTATCCGCTATAAGGCAAAATATATTTCTTGACTGCAATTCACTGTGTATGCATCGAAAACGAATCGAGAAAGAGGAAGGCACAGCCAGATTTAAAGAGGCTGTCATAGAACGCTTTGGTGGTCGTGACAGAAGCCGACTTCAGTTTCTTTTCAAGTAGTTAAAGTATTACTTAGTATTACAAGTAAACTTAATAGTCCACTGTCCTATTACCTAATTTGTAATTTCGTTCTTGTTATTATGAATTTATGCCCATATCAATAAAAAATGTGAAAATGTTTTGTTCATCGAGGCAAGGAATAATTTATACAATGCTTAAAATATATATTTGCAGATAGCCTAATAGGCTACAGTGATTTATCATCAAAAACTAATTTACACATGCACATGTACAGATATATGTAATCGTAAGTCCACAATCTAAATATTTTAGAACTTCCCCAGATTATATACAGGGTGTCCATAAAGTCTCTTTACAATTTAAATTTTGTATTACCAAGGCAATTGAGGAGATATTTTAATCAGATTTGTTGTATGTACTCGGTGGTTATCAAAATTTTTAATAACATTGCATTTGTCCATTGGTTCATTTTTCTTCCACGAGAAAACAATTACTGCAAATGTTTACCTTGACCTTTTGACTGAATATGTGGCACCACAACTAGATGACCTTCAACCAACCATCATTTATCAGCAAGATGGTGCACCACCACATTGGGGACTGCGTGTTCGTGAGTTCCTAAATCAAACATTCACAGACCGGTGGATTGGAAGGGATGGCTCGATTCCCTGGCCACCTCGTTCACCAGATATCACTCCCCTGGACTTCTTTCTATGGGGTTATGTTAAAGATATCGTGTATCGAACAGAGATACGGAACATCACTGACCTAAAGCAAAAGATCACTGATGCCATTGCGACCATTGATGAGGCTATGCTACAGCGAACATGGCAAGAAATCGAGTACCGTCTTGATGTGCTTCGTGCAACTAATGGTGCCCATGTAGAGGTGTATTAAATGAGGCAAAACAAAACTTCAATATCTACTCCTCATTTTGTAATAATGTCCACATATTTGTCTGTTCATTTGCTTTTGTAATAAATATTTTAAATTGTAAAGAGACTTTATGGACACCCTGTATTATCCTTTCATTAGATTCGATTAAATGGATGTGGAAACGCATTTTTATGATGGGTAGCCTACATGACCACCACCGGAAATGTTATAGACATACATGGGAAAATTGTATAGCCAGGGATCTAACAAATATTGGCTTTGCCCCCCACCCCCCCCCCTGAAAAAATCCTGCAGACGCCCTTGTATCTGGTGCAGGATATATACACAGTATATATATATATATTGTTATGTTGTGGACCAGGTGAAATGACAAACAAAATGCTAACTTTACATTCAAGAATAATGTAAACTTACACCTCAAAATATTCAGGTTCAAGGAAACTAGAAACAAAAACTTAGTTTATTTAAATTAAGTACCGGTATTATAATGTAACAATAAAATCAAAGTTTCTTCAGGACAAGTAATAAGAATATATACCGGTACTGCATTAAGATTTGGTTTAGTAACAAAAAGAATGATAATCAGAAAATATGCAAGTGAAAAATAAATAAGTATATGTCTTTACTGAAGCAATGCAAGGTTTAAATAGCTATATCACACATGAATTAATATGTTGTCAAGATCACTGGATATGGATAATATGTTTAATAACTGAAGGAAATGCACAATACGTTAATAAAAGCAATACAAGTAATTAATACTAAGGTAAAAAGGCTGCCAGCCAATCAACGCGCTCCCTTTAACCTTCCCTTTAAACCAGCTGAGGTTAACATTCCGGGCTCGCAAAGTAAACATGCCACGCCTTCCCGGCCGACCAATCAGAAGCCTCCGTTTTCGGAGCTGACGGCTACGTGTACCGCCTCATATTTAAACTCTCGCTCGCTCTCTTCACAGGCAGTTTCCTCTGGTTGCAATGGATCTAATGCATCAGTGCCAGCCCTATACTCCCGTAAGCCACTAAAAGACATTCGCAACCAGCTTCCAGGAACGTATTATGGAGAGAGAAGAGTGGAGGCGAAGGGAAGGAATATTCAAGTCGCGCGGCCAGAACGTCGCGTGGCCGAGAGGGTGGCTCAGCCAATCACAGCGCCGGAGAGCGGGAGGTGGGACTATATGAAGGGGGTGGGGGAGGCTGACGACATTAAAAGACTAAATTTCCTTGGCCCAGATTTTCACACAGTTTTCACACACAATGGGTCTGGCAAACCTGATCTCATTTTATCTAACTGCGCATTTAACCTTTTTCACCATCAAATTTCGCCCGGGCCTTTATCAGGATCTGATCACATCCCCATTTTCCAAGGCAAACTGGGATGAATTTCAACGCATCTTATCACAACAGGATTACACAACTGACTATGAGGGATTACACTACATGAATCTAGACCAACAAATTGAACACTTACACAACACAATCATTAATGCTACAAACACTACCATACCCAAAACAGCTTAAAAAGTCAGACACATTCAGACCCTCCATACGATCACAAAGAATCCTTGTGTGCTATCGCCGTCGATTTGAACAGAATAAACAAAACTACACCTTAGGCCGAGTACGACATGACCTCTCACACCTCAGAAACCATATCCTAGACAGCCTGCAATCTGACCATGACAGCCACTGGACACACCTCATACGCACTGCTGAACAACACAGAAAAACAAAACCCTGGGAATTTTGGAAACATAAAACTATTAAAAGGCTACAAAAAACCTACGACTTCTTCACTCATTGTAAACGGTAACACCATCACTGATCCCAGGGAAATCACAGATGCCTTTAAAGACACACAGGCACAAGTATACTACCCACAACCTCCTGAAAGACCCGCCCAACAACACATTCGAAACATTGAACATGTTACGACCGGGACTACGAATAAAACAAGGGCACTTAATGATTGGACTAGTAATAGGGCACTATGCAACAACGGTATGCTAGATCCAAACCCTCGAACTTATATGCCGGCGAACAATACACCTATACCCTTCAGAGTTATCTGCGATAACAGGGTATCCTTAACTGAGCATAAATGTACTCTACTTCAGGCTAACCCACACTGGTATAGCCTGATAACAAACAAGATGCAAGTTACGTAAAAATGCATAAAAAGGAATCTATGGAAAGATCAATTAAATCACTGCAAGATTTAATACAATAAAAAGATGATTCAATACAGTTACTCTAAACAACAATAAACTCTCCACTCCTTTCTGAAAGAAAGTGAAGTATAGTCCTACAGCATAGACCTGGAAACTTCTGAAGAAAGTCTGATGCTCATAAGATGCTCGTATCTTAAACTATATAAAGGCAGGAGGCAGGACACCACACGTGTAAATCGAATACACTAAAAGATAGGACATATAATGTTAACTGACACGAGAATACTATAAATGCGCAATGGTAGCAATGCTCGACACTAAAAGAAGTACTTCCTCATCAACGAAACAGTCTACTATGGTTGTGCGGCTCAGCAACAACCTAGACTTATAAATGCTGTGAATAATAATGCGTACATATCAAAGAGCTTATATTAAATACTAACAAGTGTCTACTTGATTAATAATGTCTAGCTGGGATACTCTAGGTAAGGAACTGGGGTTGAGCAAGACAGGCTCGTAGCCTAGCGATGTCCTTAAGACTGCATCCTTTAACCTAACAAGTGCGCATGGGGGTAATTGGAAACGTCCTCCTGTGCTGACGTATTTGAGGTGTTTCCGTCACTAAAATATTCATTGTGCCATTAATAGCATTAATACTTATCCATATGCGCCTATTATGGGTTGATTATAAAGGTATTAACCTGAAACAACAATAAAACAAGTGAAAACAGCGTTTGGATGGTCAAAATCGGAGATATAGCCCGCGAGTTGTATAATGTATGGGTGAGGCAAGCTGCTTTCCCGCCAATTTCCCCCAAGGCCACTGAGACACAGTCGATCGATACGCTCTCTCTCTCTCTCTTGCACTCGCTTGCCATCAGTGATGACAACACCCTGCTTGCAACTCGCTAATGTTAGCACGAAAATATACCTCAGAATAAGGGAATAACAGGGAAAATAGGTGATAACTGAAGGAGAGGAGGGAAGGAGGGGAGGTAGAGGACTGAGATTTTGCATGGCCCAGGGGCCATTTTTTTTTTTTTTTTTTTTTTTTTTTTTTCGATGTCAAAAGTTGATTTTTTTTTTCACTCACTCATAAGAGTCTCCCTGCAGTCTGCCGGGGGAACTCTTAAGAGTCTCCCCGCAGTTCCCGGGTTAAGAGTCTCCCCGCAGTCCGCCGGGGGAACTCTTAAGAGTCTCCCCATAGTTCCCGGGTTAAGTTACGTTAATTGACTAGGGTGCTCTCTTGATAGATCCAGATCACAAGTATCTGATTCTATCCTGGCGACCCTCTAAAGACAAGCAAAGAGACAGCAGAGTGTGGAACTGGTACAGGCCAAAACCCTCAGTCAACACAATGCTGCACTCGCAAAGGACGCAACCGAAAAGACAACCCAGGCTACCACAGGACCGGTCGAAGTCGTGTAGGTATAAGGAAACCGTACACAGATCGGAGACAACGACTACAGATACCTAACCCCAGTCTAGCATTAAATAAAAGAGCAGAAACACTAAATCAATAATGGAGACACACACAAAGTTCTTAACCTATACTAACTAAGAACCCTCAAAAACCTATTCTAAGTACATGTAAATATCTCTGAGGACGGCGCATGCAATACAATGGGCCGGCTATGGAAACCGTATGCAGAACCCAAGGGGATAAGTAATTGAATAAAGGCGAGAAGTAATGGAAAAGAAGAAGTTCAGAGAGAGAAACGGTGATAAAGGTGGTGATCGGGGGAGAGTATGCAAAGGGATGTTAGAAGCACGCGCGCCAAGCCTGTCCTGACGAGGACAGCTCCTGGGGACCCTCGTGTAGGAGGTTAGTTACACAGGAGCCCGCAAAGGCGCGATGGTTGGTCAATCACGGGCCGAGACGTCACAAGACAGCAGGTGTCACATGACACAGCCAGACACGCTGGCCAACAGCGAGCGAGAGGCAGGGATGCTCCCGCACCTACAGACACTCACTACCATCTCGCTCTGAAAGTCTCTCTCATTCCCACGCTGGTACTATCATCACTACTATTGATATAAAATATAACCCGTTGTCACAGACGAAAACAAAGACCACCACGGGACTGTCTGTGACAATACGATTACTAGGAAAGAAAGAAAAACATTCTCTGATAACTGTAGCCCATTTCGATGTCCCTGGCGAGCGCTAGTGGCTAACGAGAGGCGATTCTGCCAATGCTGGTAGACGTCACAAACAACACATCACTAATATTGCGGACAACATCTCTCACGATACACTCATCAACACAAACTCACTTAACCACGACAACTACCTCACTGCTCCCATTGTGCCTGACGAAGTTAATCTCATTTCTCTCAAAATCACGGAGGAAGGCGCCTGGTGCCTCGGGTATAAACCATCACATCGTGAAACACCTTCCAAACACATTTATAAATGCACTCACTTGCTTGTACAACGCCATCCTGGCATCAGGCTACTTCCCCATCTGCTTCAAGACTGCGACAATCATCCTAATCCCCGAGAAAAATCAAAATAACAAAGACCCACTGAACTAGAGACCCATTAGTCTACTTGAGACTCTTGGGAAGACTTTCAAAACAATCATAAATCGCCGACTCAGACTGTATCTCGAAGACGAAGGACTTCTCACTGACAAAGAGTTTGGCTTCAGACCACACAGATCCACTCAGGAAGCACTTAACATAATCACCAACTACATTCACATTACCAAACACTGCAGAAACAGAAACAAAACAGCACTCATTACAAAAGATATAAAATGCGCTTTTGACACTGTGTGGCACGTAGGCCTGAAGTACAAAATCTGCGAGAATATTTTCAATTTCTATCTATCTATCTATCTATTGCCTGACGCCGTGATCCCCGAAGGGGTGACCACGAACGAACCGCCCCCATGCACCTCTGTCCCCAGTCAGTCGACGCCCCCCCCCCCCAACCAGCACTGCCTTCGTTCTTGTACTTCCTCACTCCATCTTTCCACCTCTCCCTCTCTGTCCCTCCACCTCGCTCTCGTACACCCTCTTAGTCATTCTCTCGCTTTCCATACGTTCCATATGGCCGAACCATCTCAAGTAGTTCCTTTTCACACTTTCCAGCACATCTACCTCCACACCACACCTCCTTCTTACTTCCTCATTAGTCTGTCTATCCCTCCATGTAACTCCGCACGCACTCCTTAAGTAATTCATTTCCACTGCTCTCACTCTTGGTCTGAGTCTCTTAACCAACGTCCATGCTTCGCTTCCGTAAGTCAGTGTCGGGATTACCACACTGTCATGCAAGGACTTCTTCACTTCCATACTGACCACCCTATTTCTTGTTACTGCTTTTAGCATTCCTACAACCCTCTTCCCCTGTTGTACCCTCTCCCGCACTTCTTCATCCATAGTCCCATCTTTACTCAACACACTGCCCAGATACTTAAAAGAGTTGACGATCTCCATAGCCTGACCGTTCAGCTTCACCTCACACTCTGTGACTTCACCCCTTTCGAAGACCATAACCTTGCTCTTCCCCGCATTTACCTTCAAATTCCGTTTTTCGCACACTGTTCCAAACTCATTTACCAGACCCTGTAACTCCCATTCATTATCACTCATCAGAACTGTATCATCCGCAATTTCAATTTCCCTCTACCAATTAAAAAAACTTATTTGCAACTTTTTTTGGATAACAGATCAGCCAAAATTAAATGTTCAAATCTCTATTCAGACTCATTTCCACTCTATGCAGGCGTACCTCAGGGCTCCGTGCTCGCACCTACACTGTACATTCTCTACACTAATGACATGCCAGATCCAATCAATAATGATTCTCTCACAATTATGTACGCTGACGACGTGACACAACTTGTTAGGGCAAACACCATAGACGGTTTGACAAACAAAGCCAAGAGAGAGCTTGACCGAGTAGCACAATGGGAACAGAAATGGCGGATTCAGGCTCATCCTCGAAAATCCTTTATCATCTATATTTCCACTGGTTACCTCCGTCCTAGACCACTATTCCTCAACTCCCGCTCACCTCCTCAGAACCGTATCCCAGAACTGTTTCGCCCACTAACAAAGTACTCGGTCTAACCTTTGACAGAAAACTTCAATTCCACCGTCATGCAAGTCAAATCATCCCCATTGCTCCAAAATCCCTCCAATAAATTTTCCGCTTTCGTAATGCCTCCATCAAAACAAAAACTCATTTGTATAAAGCCCTATTAAGACCACTACTTCGCTATGCCCCACTGACTAGCACTCTTTTGGCAAACTCCCACAAAATTAAACTCCAAAGAGCACAAAATAAAGCACGGAGGTGAATCCATGGAACTCAGTGGTATGAGTTCCAAACATCAGAACACTTACATGAACTCTCTTGCATCCCCCAACTAAATATGTATAATAACTTTCTGGCTAACAAACAACTTGAAAAACTTGAGACCTTTAATCATTTTGTCAATTTTTTTAATGATATTACTCAACCCATCCGTCCCTGGTCAAACCTTTTACACCCAATTAACAGAGAGGCTCCCAATCCCCTATTCACTTAAATATCTTTGACACACCACAAACTCACACTAAAATTTTCACCATTATTTACTCACCCACAAGCCAAAATTTCTCAAAAATAACATAGTACACGATGTAAAGTAAGCTCTTCACAAAACAGTGCAACCAACTTCAATTCGGCAGTTGACAGCTATGCCTTGCTGCCCCCCTTTAGACCCTTACCATCCAAAATTGCCAGGTCACCTTTCAGATCATTTTCCATCCAAAATTGCCACTTTTTGTTTGCAAACTTTTACCACCCAAAATTAATACTCCTTTTGCCTTTACCAACCAAAAGTTAGTCTCCCCTCCTTCCATGCATGCCATCCTGAAGCTTTCCAAAAATGTACTCTCAATAATATCAACAATAATGTCACAACCCTCCACCAACCCAAAAACTCACGCACGTTGGGTCAATCCCCGACAATCTTTATCCTCCTACTTTAACACTTTCTCTACTACTACACCAATAAAAACTTCCCTTCTTTCACTTTCACCCACCTTTTCTATATTCATTCATCATACTGCCGGGGTCATTCACCTCTCGGACTCCACTGGGCTAACTTCTTGCAACCCACATTCTCTCTCTCTCGCTTGGGCACTCGGGGAAATTCTGATCCACTTATTCCAGCCTCCCAGCCCTCATCACTTGTTCCAGTAAAGTCCACCTCGGGCCTAGCATCGCTCTCTCCTACTAGGCGGATACACCTTCAGTATCCGGCCGCCTGTCGTCACATCGCTGGCTTGCATACCTACAGCCAAGCGGGTCAAGAGGGACGACAGATAGTAGACGGGAGCGAATATTTCCAGTTGAGCTATTGGCCAGCTCTGAGGTGGTGAAATTGTTCCAGTAAACATCTAGTACTACTGCATAGTTTTTTAAAGGACCCATATTGGGCCCGAACCAGAGTTAAAGAAAGAGAGAAAATGCTTGACTAACCCAGTGGTTCCATAAATAATAATTGATGTGTTCTTATAGGACAAACTAAAGATAAAGATACTAGACTTATGTACATAAATAAAATGATGATGTGTTAATAGGATAATAGTTATTCTTGATAGAGAAGGCTCCATGCCGATTAGCTATCAATAGTATAGGATCTGGTAGAACAGCAAATAGATATTAAAATTAAAGTAAGAAGGGACAACTCTTATATAGATAAACAACTATAAGGCTCAGGGGAAATAATAATAGTTGCAATTAGATCAGCTTTAGTTTGAGAAATAGGTAGGGAGGACACTAGTCCGTATTATCTACGAAATCTTTTGTTATAAAGGAAACATTATCAATTATATTGTTTGAAGGAATATTCGGTCAGTTTCGTGGTAAGCGTTACGAGCATTAAGTCCAGGATAATAATGTAATCATAGAATCTATGTAGAGGATTAAAGCGGTGAATCTTGTTCTTGTAGGGGTTTTGAGGTACTGATCAATATCATATTAAGCCATTTACTGAGTTTTATTATTGAATAGGTGGCATATATGACTTATTGGTAACAGGGTTAAGAGAACATATAATCTAAGAGTGCTCTAGATAGGGCAATCGAGGTCAAGTGTAGTAACGCCCTGGTCTTGTGAGTAAATATATTGTATCGGGCTAAGAGAACATATAATCTAAGAGTGTTATAGATAGGGCAATCGAGGTCAAGTGTAGTAACACCCTGGTCTTAGGAGTAAATATACTGTATAGGGTTAAGAGGATATATAATCTAAAAGTGTCAGAGGTAGTAACGCCCTGGTCTCTGAGTAGACACGGTAGGGCCCGGTAAAGTTATCTTATTTTGGAGTTTAGTTAAGAATAAATCTCTTGTTCCATAATAGGGAAATAAAGGTCAGATTTATTAATGCCCTGGTCTCTGGAGTAGACACAGCAGGGCCCGGTAAAGCTATATTATTTTAGAGACTAGTAACGTGACTTTGGATCGAAGTCGAAGCGAGTCAATACCTGAATAGCGGGAATCCAAATAGGTGGTAACGGGAGCTCTTAGAGTTCCAATGTACAACCTATGGTGGGTCGACGAAATATTTAATCTGTGTCTTGAACTCATTTCGGCCCGAACAGAGAAATAGTTACGAGGTTAGTAGTAAGTTTTGTTAAATAAAGTATACGAACTTCTAAATGACTGTCGACTTATTCCCCACCTTAGTAGTATATTCGGAATGAGAAAATAAATACTACATTTTGGTGGCAAGCGGTGGGATTCGACAAATTGTTTAGATGGAGTATATTTATCTAACAGATCAGACATAATGACGGCAGTATTACCGTTCTAATTATGGGAAGAGGGGAAAGAAGAAATCGAGTTATGGATCGAACAGTTGGAATGTCAGTTCACGCTACTTGAAGTAGGAGAAGATGGAAAGAAGATCGCCTATGGAAAGACACACTTAGGCAAGGCCCTGAACGATGTAAGAGTACGTCTAGACTCTAGAGGGACTAGTGTCATGGGCAGAAGTTAGGAGTGCTCTAATTGAAGAATTTGGCCGAGAAACCTCCACAAGGAAGGCCAGAGACAAACTAAAGTGTATGAAACTAGACGGCCAGAACGTGAGAACCCTGAGGAGAGGGATCACGAAAAACGTCAAACTTGCGTACCCCCAAATGGACCAAGAGAGTCAGGAAACAGAGATCAGAGAGATTATGATCCAAGCATGTCTTGTGGAAATTAGAAGGCACTGCATTATCCATGAAGTGACTACCACTAAGGAAATCATGGAGGTGATTAAGAAAATAATGGAAGCCAGAGAGTTACGAGGGGAGGAGGAGAACCCAAACAAAGGGTATCAGAGAACAATGATCTGATGCTTTATATGCAGACAAACCGGACACCTAGCTAGGAACTGTTCCAACCGTCCCCAAACCCCAACACCTAGATTTAACTCAAGGCCCACACCTCCAAATGATCGACCCCTACCAAGGGTGACAGATCCAACCCAGGGAGGAATGCTTCCAGTAGAATACAGGGAGACAGAAACCCAGCCAAAAATCACAATGCCAGAAGGGGGAGAATATTTTCCTTTAAAACTCACATAGAAGGGCGATATAGTGAGGTCAATATATTAGAGACAAACACCTTGTGAAACTATAGTAATAAATGGGAAAGCCGCGAACATGTTAATTGATACAGGGGCAAACAGAAGTTGTCTGTTGGAGAATTTTGAGAATGAAATAGGGCCATTAAATCAAACTAGTATTCAGATGTCAGGTGCCGGGGGTCAACCATTGACGATTCTATGGAGAACTAATACGGTGGTGGTACAATGGAAGGGAATCAAATTCACCACTAATTTTAGTGTTCTATCAGGAAAGTCTAATAGCGGAGTCGATGGATATCTGGGAATAAATCTCATGAGTCAGTTGGGGGTAACTATACAGTGCGGGCCAAAAGACACGACGACCATCCTACGACCTTAAATAGTAGCTACCACAGGGAAACTCTCTATTCCCCGTAGATCTTGGAGAATGATAGAAATTCCTAAATCCCAGGGAATGACTGCCGGGATTTTTGAACCTGATGCACAGAATAAAGTGAGAATATCTCCCACCTGTATTACTACCGACCAGAGGAAATTAGTTCTGGCTAACTTTGGCGATGACACGATTAATTATCAAAAAGGGAAACTGTTAGGACAAGTTACACCCGCGCAACCCACCACTGTTGGAACTAACGGACCCGTTAACTTACCTGAGATCCCGAAGCAATTAACGTCAGATCAAGCCACTACCTTAAATGAATTGCTCTGGATTTACCGAGATGTGTTTGCTCAAAATGAAGGGGACCACGGATCGGCCCAAACCCGACACACCCACGAGATACATACTCAAGGGCCCCCTGTTAGACAACCTTATAGGTGACAAAATCCCATTATGAGACAAAAGGAAAAGGAATAAGTAGAGGAGATGATCAAGCAGGGGATAGTAGTGGAATCCTACAGTCCGTGGTCATCTCCAGTAGTCCTGGTAAAAAAAAAAATGGGTCCACTCGGTTCTATGTAGAATACAGAAAATTAAATGATGTCACCATCAAAGATGCGCAACCCCTACCTCGTAATGATGACTCGCTAGAATCACTAAATGGGTCAACATGGTTTTCTACCCTAGACCTACAAAGTGGATACTGGCAAGTACCGGTTAGGTCAGAGGACCAGGAGAAAACCGCATTTGCCACGAGCGAAGGCAAACTCTATCAGTTCACAGTCTTGCCCTTCGGAGTTTGTAATGGACCAGCCAGTTTTACTAGAGTCATGGACGATGTACTGAGGGGATTAACATGGAGAACTTGCTTAGCTTACCTGGATGATATTATAATTTTTCAACTAGTTGGGAGGAACACATCAATCGACTACAAGAAGTATTAGAGAGGATCAGGAGGGCGGGACTTAAATTGAAGCGTTCCAAATGCCAATTAGGGGCCCGTGAGGTGGCATACCTAGGGCATGTAGTTTCAAGTAAAGGTATCCAACCTGACCCCCTTAAAGTGAAATCTATTGCAGAAATTTCGCCCCCTTCCACTGTCAAAGAGATCCGAGCGTTTCTGGGAATGGCGTCCAATTATCGGAGGTTCATACCAAACTTCTCAAAAATTGCTCGACCCATGACTAAGAGACTGGAAAAAGGGTGGACGTTTGACTGGGATCAGAGTTTCCAGATAGCTTTCGATCAACTGAAACAAAAATTAACCTCTAACCCCATAGTTTGTCATCCGGATTTTACCAAACCGTTCAAACTATACACCGATGCTTCCGATGAAGGGCTAGGGGCCGTATTGGCCCAGAAAGTGGATGTGAAAGAAGGCATAGTAGCGTGCGCTAGCCGGACGCTGAATAAGGGCGAAAAGAATTACAGCGTTACTAAAAAGAAATGCCTGGCTCTAGTTTGGGCTGTACAATATTTCCGTCCATATTTATCCGGAGTTCATTTCAAAGTTATCACGGACCACCATAGTTTGCAATGGCTCAGGAAGATGAAAATGGAAGACGGTTGTTTGTTAGGTGGAAGGGGATCCTGGAGAAATACTCCTTTGAAGTTAGACGTAGACCGGGTAAATTACACACTAATGCCGATGGTCTATCTCGATTACCGGTAGCACCAGTCCAACACACTCAACCTAACAAGGAACAGAATGATCCTATGTATGGAGACAAAGTAAAATTTTCTGAGGGAGCCTGGAGGGATTCTAAGGACCGGGTGGTATTAGATTTTCTGGAGGCTAAACACATGATCCAAATCTTCCACGGACAAGAGGGAAGGGGAGCTCATTTTGGTTAGTCTAGAGTGTTGAAACAGTTTAACGAAAGGTACTGGACCTCGCGAGCCGACAAAATTGTTAAGGAAGTCATCCAAAATTGTTTGAGATGTCAAAGGGGGAAAGATGGACGGGGACCTAAACAGTCGCCTGGACACATTACGGCAGGTAAACCGTGGGAAAAGTTATCTGTAGACATTATGGGACCTCTACCCAGACAGACGAACAAAAGGTACATTTTAACCTGTGTCGACGTCTTTTCAAAATATACGGTTGCTTGTGCCGTTCCGGACAAGAAAGCTGAAACCGTGGCTAAGGTTATCTTGGAAAAGGTAATTTTTGTATATGTGCATATTTAATATTTTGTATGGATGCATTCTGAGTGATAGGAGAAAATAATTTAATAACGAAATCTGGCAACACTTGGGAGATACCTTGGGTTACCAGATTCAGCACACCTCCCCATATTAGTATCCCCAGGGGAACGCTGTATGTTCAAGAAACCATAGGGTGTTAGCGAATTGTGTACGGGCTAGTCTGAGCTCACAAGGGAAAGAGATATTCCGAGGTTGGCCGGAACTTCTGCCAGAGATTGTCTGGGGGATAAATACCACTGTTTGTAGAACTACTGGGTATTCTCCCTATGAGATTATTTTTGGAATCACTCCGAAACTGCCTCAGGAACGACTAGTGCCTTACCCTGTTCATTCCATCAAATACTCCCAACCAGAACATTATCTGAGGGAGCAAGGGGAGCGACGGCAACAAGTTCATAACCATGTTAAACAGCAACAGCCCAAAAAACTTACCCTAATAATCCATATTACCGGGGGGAATATATTCTGGTAAAGAGACATGATCCCACCCGAGCTGGTAAGCTGGAAGTAAAATACGAGAGTCCCTTCCGGGTTGTGGAGATAAACGGACCATACCAAGTGTTGTGCTTGTATTATGGAGGTATTGTGTCGGCTACCCATATCCGTCATACCAAACGGTATGAGGGTATTTTACCACCAGACCTGAGCGAGTAGAGTAGTGAGGAAGAAAGTGAAGAGGAGATATAAATTGGGGCCGATAACCCTCGGCTTGACGCAACACTGAAGGTCCCAATCTGAGAAGGAACTATACTGAGGACTCTCCGTTCTGGTGGTCTTTTAATTGCAAGCCAAACGAGTCTTTCTGGGTCCGGGCAAGAGGAGGATGGGGGAGACGAGGAAACTACGACAAGTGGGGAGAGAGATTACTGTGAACGTACCAATGATGATAAGTTTACGGTCCCCGAAAGCGAAGTTTCAGACCTCCCGAGAGATTTCAATAAGACCTTAAGTAGTGAGGAAGAGTGTTTCCGAGCAGAAATACGTGAAAAAGACGTATTTTCTGAGGATAAAAACCCACTTGGCTCTCCTTCAACTAAATTAAAGGAGTCACAAGAGAACCAAACGACTAACTTCCCGGGGAAGAGTCCAGCAAAGTTATCTAAGCCAATGGGCCCCGCAGAAACAATTACACGCAGTAGTAGAATTAGCCGTCAACCAATCGGGTATCCGGACGAGGGTATAAATAGGACCCCCGAGGCGCGTGCCTGCCAGTTGAAACGCATCATGCCTCCCCCAACTGACCCTCATTACCGGCTCCGCCGCCAGGACAGAGTGCAAACTACCCGAGCATTCAAGCAACTCCTCAGTCAACCGGGGCAAGTCCTATTGGCTAAAACTACGGTTGGGAATAAAAATCCAGCACTACAGTTACACAGATGTATTTGTGAACATAGTGGACTGGTGGATTGGCAGAATGATGGTAGGGATTTCAAAGGAACAGTATTACGGCGATCAGGAGCTCACCTTAATTTAGTAGAAAGTGATAAGGTAAAAAGGCCTCCAGCCAATCAACGCGCTCCCTTTAACCTTCCCTTTAAACCAGCTGAGTTCGACATTCCGGGCTCGCAAAGTAAACATGCCACGCCTTCCCGGCTGACCAATCAGAAGCGTCCGTTTTTGGAGCGGATGGCTACGTGTACCGCCTCACATTTAAACTCGCACTCGCTCTCTTCACAGGCCGTTTCCTCTGGTTGCAATGGATCTAATGCATCAGTGCCAGCCCTATACTCCTGTAAGCCATGAAAAGACATTCACAACCAGCTTCCAGGAACGTATTATGGAGAGAGAAGAGTGGAGGCGAAGGGAAGGAATATTCAAATCGCGCGGACAGAACGTCGCGCGGCCGAGTGGGCAGCTCAGCCAATCACAGCGCCGGAGAGCGGGAGGCGGGACTATATCAAAGGGGTGGGGGAGGCATGCCGGGGTCATTCACCTCTCGGACTCCACTGGGCTAGCTTCTTGCAACCCACATTCTCTCTCTCACTTGGGCACTCAGGGAAACTCGGATCCACTTATTCCAGCCTCCAGCCCTCATCACTTGTTCCAGTAAAGTCCACCTCTGGCCTAGCATCACTCTCCCCTACTAGGCAGATACACCTTCAGTATACAGCCGCCTGTCGTCACATCGCTGGCTTGCATTCCTACAGCCAAGCGGTTCAAGAGGGACGACAGATAGTAGATGGGATCGAAGATTTCCAGTTGAGCTATTGGCCAGCTCTGAGGAGGTGAAATTGTTCCAGTAAACATCTAGTAGTACTGCATAGTTTTTTAAAGGACCCATATTGGGCCCGAACCAGAGTTAAAGAAAGAGAAAATGCTTGACTAACCCAGTGGTTCCATAAATAATAATTTATGTGTTCTTATAGGACAAACTAAAAATAAAGATACTAGACTTATGTACATAAATAAAATTATGATGTGTTAATAGGATAATAGTTATTCTTGATAGAGAAGGTTCCATGCCGATTAGCTATCGGTATATCGATATATCGGTATATATAGCTATCGGTATATCGGTGTAGGATCTGGTAGGACAGCAAATAGATATTAAAATTAAATTAAGAGGGGATACCTCTTAACCCGTCGAGCCCCAGCTGATTATTAATAAATGTACACCCAGAACCCGGCCGGTTTTGACATTTTTTTGTTATTCCAGAAACAATAGCGAATGGGTTAGGAATGAAGGAAAAACCACGAAAAACCGATCAAAAAGCTCAAAAAATGGTCCTACAGAACCCCCGAAAACGAATTTTACAAGAGTAAAAAATTTAAGGCAAATTCCCCCAAAAACCAGGTTATTGCGCGCTCACGCGCACGCACGTGGACTTTGAGAGTTTTCAACCATCGGCACGGTTGCGTGGGATACGTACACAGTTCCCATACAAATCTGAGCCCTCTCGAGTGGCTACACCTGAGGTTACGGTCGGAGCAATTAGGGTGACTCGTCAGACGCGACGCTGGGGCTGTGCGTTACATACATCGCCGACGCGCCAGACGCGTCGCTGGTGCTGGACGGGTTAAATATATAAACAACTATAAGGCTCAGGGGAAATAATGAATAGTTGCAATTGGATCAGCTTTAGTTTGAGAAATGGGTAGGGAGAACACTAGTCCGTATTATCTACGAAATCTTTTGTTATACAGGAAACATTATCAATTATATTGTGTGAAGGAATATTCGGTCAGTTTCGTGGTAAGCGTTACGAGCATTAAGTCCAGGATAATAATGTAATCATAGAATCTATGTAGAGGATTAAAGCGGTGAATCTTGTTCTTGTAGGGGTTTTGAGGTACTGATCAATATCATATTAAGCCATTTACTGAGTTTTATTATTGAATAGGTGGCATATGTGACATATGACTTATTGGTAACAGGGTTAAGAGAACATATAATCTAAGAGGGTTATAGATAGGGCAATCGATGTCAAGTGTAGTAACGCCCTGGTCTTGTGAGTAAATATATTGTATCGGGCTAAGAGGATATATAATCTGAAAGTGTCAGAGGTAGTAACGCCCTGGTCTCTGAATAGGGCCCGGTAAAGTTATCTTATTTTGGAGTTTAGTTAAGAATAAATCTCTTGTACTACAGTATATAGGGAAATAAAGGTCAGATTTATTAATGCCCTGGTCTCTGGAGTAGACACATCAGGGCCCGGTAAAACTATATTCCCCACCTTAGTAGTATATTTGGAATAAGAAAATAAGTACTACAAATACAATTATTTAACACTTAAGGAGCGGGGCCCGACTTAAGTCCGTATCTAAAAAGTAGCAAGTTAGGAGCATTATTAAGGCTTTTAAAGGGTTAAAATAGAGTGCAAATGGCCGGGAGCGCAGCAGGCCACACGGCCGACACCCAGGGCTTACCGCCGCCCACTGACTCACGCTCCCTCTGTTCTCGAGAGGCCGGCAGTGTAGCCAGTAATGAGCGTAGCTGGAAAAAATATGCCGCTATACGCTAAACTCCCATGTTGGTGGTACCACTGCATCAAAACGACGAGTGCTACGTAGCTCATTCTGGTCTCATTTTGAAGCTTGTAGTGCTTAGTTATTTGCTGAATAAATTTCTTTTCATGCAGATACTTGATTGATCATTCAGGAGGGCCTGAATATGCCCAAAATAGCCCAAAACCCCCCCTGCTAGATGAGGGTTAAATGTGAAATAAGTACTAAAATATCACTTGAGGAAATATTCCTTCTGAAAATACAATAATAAGGGGTAACTAAATTAATCTGTTCAAATTCACAATCTTGAAACTAATCACAAATTAATTTAATGCTTTACACTTATAATATTAATAAATGCAATCAAAAGGAAATAACGAAATAATAGGAATTTGCAGAAAGCTCAATAATAATTCATTGTTAACTGATCACTAGATTAACTTATAATTAATACACAAAAAATATCACTGATAATAATAAATAGGCTATAATCTAAAGACACACCTACTGTATATACTCAACTCCCCAATTACAAGTAAGGATGCAGATGCTTTATCGTTTGATGGTAGCCAGGAGAGATATGTCACTTCACTAAGTATAAGAGTAACTATGTACAGAGCAGGAAGGCAGAAAACAAACGAGATGCTAGGCAGCTGGTTCAGGAGTCGAAACTGCAAGGACTCAGGGGGTATATATATATATATATGTCACCAGTGAATCTGGAATTTTCTACAAAACATGTGAATGAAATGACGCAATGTCGGGAGAGACAGACTGGAGCCCGACAAGTCTAGAACTTGCGAGAAACAAACACATAAGTGGGAAACTAAACTATTATACTAATCTGGCTTACCTAAATCAATTTTAATTCTGGATTACATAATATATATATATATATATATATATATATATATATATATATATATGTTTCTAGTCTCTCAGTGGGGATCGAACCATCGACCATCAGGACGATAGCGGACGCTTTAATCAATTACACCACGGCAGTCAATTACACCACGGCAGTCTAGACTGCCGTGGTGTAATTGATTAAAGCGTCGGCTATCGTCCTGATGGTCGATGGTTCGATCCCCACTGAGAGACTAGAAACATTTAGTGGCTCATGTGTATTTGTGATATATTCTCAATATATATATATATATATAATTATATATATATATATATATATATATATATATATATAGTATATATATATATATATATATATATATACATACTGTATTTACGGGTGGATGAGACTCATTAGCCTTGGTCGGCAACTCATCTAGGGGAGACAACCTTATACAAATCCGGGTGGATGGGACTAGTCAGCCTTGGTTGGCAACCTGTCTAAAGGAGTAAACCTGATACAAATCCGTACTGCTTACCTAAGGGTAAGGCAGGTTAGTGGATGGATTAGCCGAACACCACTGTAGAAAAATAGTGAACAAGATAAACAGAGGGCCTCGGAGTCAGACGGATCCTAAATTGAGTGGTCAATCGTGTAAGTCCTTCACTAAACTGGGTCGGGTTGTCCCTCTCACAGGGAATATGTCCGCTTGGGGGCCTTCTGTGCATGGCCACCCTCGTAAGGGGAGTAAGGCGTCCGGCAATAGATAGATAGATAGATATGTATATATATATATAAGAAACATACTCAAATCAATAAAAATAATGCCAGCATTAGAATCAAAGAAGTATTTCAAAGCAGAGTAATTCTAGCCCAGTTTAATGGAAGGGTGGATGGGATGGATTTGGCGTCGAACTCCATTTGCAGCCACCTCCTCGTGGCGAGTTCTGGGTAATGCACAGTCACAGTGTGCTATTATAGCTAAGGGCTGCATAATCAAGTGTCCAGGCGCCACCTCTTACTGACATGATAGGGAAATAAGATTTTGCAGATATCTTGCCTACATATAGGAGCAACTTTGCCCCTTTATTACAAAAAGATAACTGGACTTAATTTGTTTAGGGCATCTTTTTACCCGGTCTAATATATATATATATATATAATATTTATACTGTTTATATACTGTATATATATACAGTATATTATGATTAACAATCAAATCTTGTTCACTTCGGTAATTGTTGAATTATTTATAATTTTGGAAGAATAGATCAATAGTGATTACTCACCCCTTTGCTCAGTGTTTGCAATGGTCCGTGACAAAGTAGTGCGTAGAGGTGAGGTACAGCTGTATACAGTATATAGTAAACCGCTTGTGAAGGTGTAGTATGGACTTGTAGGTACTGTCCCACGCTAAGATTATATATGACCGTGTAAGTAGTATGCGATTTTCTTGGTATTATACGGCCGTCTAAGCATAATGAGATTAACACTATAAAGGGACATTCACTTTTAGTGCTGATGTAAGCTTTGATAAGGTTACATTTTGGATGTCTTATTAATTTGTAATTTACGTTTTGTCATGCATATCCTTCTATTTCTATAACTATATCATGATAAATGAATAGTTACTGCATATGTTCAATGCCTTAGTTCTGGTACGTAACTATAATGCTATATATACTATATATTACACAACATTTACACACGCACATATATTTACTTATAGTGTTGTTTCTAAAAGTTACGTTTTCCACAGTACGGGTATCTATTCACTGCTTCCTTTACTATCTTAAGAGTAGAGTGTTCACAGGTATGTAATTGTTTCTAATATTTACCTTTATCCGAAAACTAAATTAGATTAATGTATATATAGTAAGTTTGTTGTTAACTTAGAAGATACCTTAGTAGCAGTTTACACCAGCACTCCAGTAAACACTACTTGATTTTGTTAGTGCAACTGTCAGATACTTTAAGTTTAAGTAACAAAGATCTACAGTATAAGAGTCTAGGGTTCTACTATACAGGTTCAGCATATAAACCCAAACGCGAGATGAACTTAACAGCGTACACGACACTGAACAAAATAATTATGCAACAAGGTGGGCGCCACGGGAGCGAGCGAGAGTATACGGTAGGACTGAGGTGGCCAGCGGTGTTATCTGCTTGGATGTTCGAGAACTAGTGAGACCTGGAGTTCTGGCTGCGCCCGCCAGCCCTCCTTCCTACCCTGAACCTGTCCTACCACCCTATCCCCCACCTCCTCCTCCTCCTTTCTTCTCCCAGCCTCACACACGCATACATATATACTGTATAATTATGCTCCTGTTGTATATGTATGCATCCTTTTTCTATGTGTGTGTGCGTGTGCGTGTGTGTAAATTAGGTCACCATTGTTTTTACATATACGAGTAGAATGTATAGTCCGAGCGATTGAGGAAAAGCTTCAAGCAAGAGTATAATTATGTACTTACTGTATTTTCATTCCAGTCTAATTTCGCTGCATTCTAAATAATACAGGCGTTTTCGTGTTCGTAGCATTGCTGTTCAGTACGGTCAGGGTTCAGCGAAGTAACTATAAGGATAAGGATCTTGTCAACAGGATTACAAGTCATGTATTGCACGATAACAATAAAATGCGCTATGTATGCAAGTGCAGTAATTATACCAGAATGATAAATCACTTTGCTCCGAAATGCATCGGGATGCTTTTCGAAACAAAATGTTACATACACATTAGGGGTATGATAGTAATGACCCCCCATCGGTTTTCAAAAGACTATACTCTTTCCACTACCCATTCTAGCACATTGTATGCACACACCATGGTTACATTTCTTAGAAGAAAAAAAAAAAATAATAATAATTGTACTATATTTAGCTCTATAGTAAATGTAGTACAAGGTAAAGTTTGTTATGGGTGATTAGATTACCCCCGTCTCACATTAGCGGCCGCTTCTCGCCTGTTTTACACACTGCATCTGGATAACTGGGTTGCGTTTCGGAACAACATAGTACGTGTGTACTAGGACTACAATACATTAAATGCCTATCAAATTTGTAGGAACTTGGTTCCCCGCTGCCTCCACCCCCCCCCCCCCCCCCCCACTCCCCTTTAGTCTGTCTATATATCGCATTGAATTGCTCACCTCAATTTAATCCTTACTGTACCGGCGACGTCTATTTATTTCTTGTTTTTTTTATTTAGACGATTTTGTACAGTTTAGGAAGGATCTGAGGTAGTAAAAAGGGTTAAGTGAGAGGGTTCGAAGCCTGTGAATTGCTAAACGCCCTTTTTTAAACCGAGTAAATTGTCTAATAGTGTCCAGAATATGATGAAAAGGACGTCCCCGGTGCAGTATTGGTACAGTATTACCCAGCAACGCTTCGACGCCCGGCAACATTTGTATCTACCCAACCAAACGTTAAGCCACCTTGTTGAACAATTGCCACCCAGCTGAATATCTCCAAGTAGGCTTTAATATTGGCCACCAGGCCGAACATTTAGCCGCCCTGCCGAACTTTTGAGTTTCCCTCTAAAAGTTGGTCAACTTTTGGTTACCGTCATAGTCAACTCATAGGTCAATCAGCCAAACTGTTGGCGTCTCGACCGAAATTTGGTTCATCCAACAGAAGTTTTGGCCACCCAGACGAAACCTTTGATTCCCGACTGAAATGTTGGGTGCCTGGGTGAACGTTTTGCCGCCTGGACAAACGTTTGGTTTGCCAATCCATTATTTTGACATTCTTGGCCAAGATTATGAGAGCCCGGCAGAACCTTTGGTCACTACTTTTCCACCCGTTTAATCTGGCCAACAGGGGCAAGACTTGTCCAGCTGCTGAGCAATAGGGAGACAAGCGGCCTGGGTATCGAGTCCTTGCTGAAACCAGACATTCACTACACAATACACACCACAACACACTCGGTGTTTTTTGCATGGGGGAGGTCCTCTCCCTTCTGTTGAGGCTCTCCGGTGACATAGAAAGAAATTCCGGTCTCTCACATCAACACACATCAACAACACATTCCCGCACTCAACATACTGTACTACAACTCAACATTGACAGTATCAGAATTAAACATCAATAACTACATCAATTTATTCACACACACACACAACATACACATAACCATTATACAAGATACCAAACTCCAGACACACAATGAAACACCAAACATTCCACAACACTCCGCCATCCAACTCGACTGTCAAGATGCACAAGGTGGTGGAATCATCAAATACATACATACACAATAACATTAGCTATATCAACACCATACAGCAAACACGTTCTTTCATCCCACCAGATAATACACTAGATATTCAGTCCATAGAAATATCAGCAGGGCACAACAAATCACTCAACATAATATACCTATACATTCCTCCAAAACACTCCCCATCAATCCCAGCACGGTACACCCGTTCAACAAACAGTACTGTGCACTCTCCCAAATACAATTCTAGGAGGGGATTTCATCGTCAAACATACATATTAGTACACACTAAACAACACCAGTCAGAGAAGACACACATAGCAGCACAGCCTGACTCACTCTACATTCTCGATACCACAGACACACACACTCATACACCAAACCAAGCACACTTTAGTACACCCTGAACATACATCACTCTCTGCACATCAAAACCTGCATCCAACACAATATGGACCACAGTATCTGACCTTTCCTCAGATCACCATCCCATCATTATCGCCATAAACAACAGACACAATGACAAACCAACAACAACAATACTGGACACTCCACAACACACGCATAAATCACAAACTCATTTACCACCACTCCTTCACGCATGCCACAAGCCAACACACTCATAAAACAGTACTAAAATATATGTCACCTCCCAACATGACTGCAAGAGAAACATCATTAACCCGTTCAGTACCATTGTTGTACTTTTCATTTTATACAGGCTAATAATACACGATTGTATTAAGTTTACGAAGGGTCTCTAGCAATTACCAGGCTTCGAACTATCTTAATTAACCCTTTTTACTATCACAAATCCTTCTTGCTCCTCAAAATCGTCTAAATATAGCTAGAATAAAATATATAAGACGTCGCCGGTAGAGAAGCGGTTAAGGGACTTTCCCACGTGCCCGTCGTCGTTGACAAGACCCAACATGTCATTTTCTACCCTTGTCTTTTCTTGTCTACGAAAATTCGTCCATGATCGTTTTTGGTCCCCAATTATTGCTGGAGTTGGGCACATAGTCGCGAGACTCGCACTGATTTTTGGAAATTCCCCCCCAAAATTCTGAATGTCGGTTACGTGTGCCGTATGTTCGAGCTGCGTCGGTCACTGTCTGTGAGTGATTGGCGACCTGTCATCAATATTCGGATGTGTTCGACAGGGTGTCGTACAAAAAAGCATGTTACGAATAAGCTCAAAAAAGCCCAACTTGTCACTATGCACTGCAAATCCACACAACTTGTTGAACGACCAGTCGATGACATGACACGGCTGATGTATGGCAGCCAGATAAAATGTCAGATTTTATCCGAATACGAGTATGCTGTACTTGACAGTGTTGGCGAGTGATACCGAACATTCTCCGACACTTTCAGACATGTCGGCGACACTACCCAACAATGTCCCATACTCGGGAAACTTTTTTTTTATTTTTCTTGCTTTTTGAATAACCAGCCATATGGTAGGTAGCTATAAGGCTGGTGTGCTAGCCCATAAATAGGTGGTCACAACCTGGAGAGGTTTCACGGCCTGGAGAGTTCATGGGTAGTGATTTCGCTATGTACTAGATTCTGATTCGCTACCCAGTTGATTCGCTTGCGAAAGGGTTTGCGACATATAAACACTGGCTCACTACCAAGCGTTTTTGTGACTGAATCGTATTTTTGTTTTATCTTTCTTGGAATGCTTCAATAAGGTGTGAAGTTTAAAATAAATTAATCATCTGTAAGGTAAAATTGGTTTCAATTTTTGTTTTAATCTTTCTTGGAGTGCTCCAATTAGGTAAAAACAAAATATATTAATGATATGTATGGTAATAATGTTTCGATTCTTATTGTTTTCCTTTTTGTAATGCTTCAGTGGCTTGCAAAGTTTAAATTATATTACTCGAAGTGCTATTGGTATGATAGTTTCTAAGCTTTCCGATCTAATTTATCAAACACTTCGGCTATATAGAAGTAGGCAGTTACGTACACAGTACATGGGACTAGAATTCTCGAAAAAGGGGCTCCAGTCCTGACGCTATTCTTGACTTACAGTGTGCTGGCTTAATAATCCAGAAGGGTTACAGTGTGCTGGCTTAATAATCCAGAAGGGTTGATAGCCTCTGAAGTCCTATTTTAAGTAACCAAAATACAGTAGGTTGCTATTATATAATAAACCGTACTAGCGTTAATAACACTAAAACAAGGCCATTAACTGTGTTAAAGTCGCCACCTATACGGTACTCTCAGTTTCCCTCTATTTCTTCCAATGACTTAAATTGCTTCAAACTCCGTGTGTCCAGGCATTTTGGTTCGAACGTCCCTTGATTCTGGCCCTGTCACTCTTTCAACTATGGGGGAGGCACTCGCTACAGGCAGTTCTGCCTTTTGTCTCCCTCACTCACATAGAACAAAAAAACGAATATCTTATAAGATGGGTGATAATCTCTGCAGTCACAACTATAGTACTTTAGTACTGTTGAACAGTGGGCTAGTATAAAATAAAAGCATCATCAACAACAGTACTGTTGAAGGTTGGTGAAACAAATGGATTATTTGGTTAGTAGGTTAGTAGCATGTTTTTTTTCAAAATGTGTATCTATCATAAAGAAAAACATAAACATGTACATCTATAATGAATACATAACCCTGTTTTGTACACAATCAGAACGTATAGGCCTTTTTTTATATTATATACTAATATTTCATGCATGTCATTGTGTCGCTTTATTGAATCGAATCTGGCTACTTCACATGGCGACCATATGTTACAGTTAATGGTTGTATAAAGTGGCTGGTTTGTATTCACTAATACACGCGGTTACATTGATTTGTATGTTTTCTTTGTTATAAGCATATCGAAAATTGATAAAAAAAAAAAAAAAAAAAAAAAAAAAAAAAAAAATCGCAGCTATTGGATCACGGAGTATTTACAGTTTTTGTTTACGTTTAATTAAAATATTTACGCCAAGTAGGCTTTCTGATCAAATTTCCACTTATATTATGAGGTTTCCCTTGATACAGTTGAAAACGTCTTTCTTATACCTTAGAGTTTTCGCACGAAGTAATGCGATCAACAATGTTCTTAAATGGTAATATCGATATTAAAATAACAAATATTTTTATTATTCCCAACTATTTACATTTTGTAAAATTTGCACTGAAGTAGATGACTTTTGGGCTAGAGCCAGGTTACTATACAGACACTTAGTAGACAGAGGTTTTGATGCAAGTACAGTGTTGCATACATTTAATCTTTTAAGGTCATCTATTGTGACTATTCTAGAATTTGATATCAATATTTTTTATCAAGCATTGTTTACTTGAAGTTTCTCGTAACCTCTACTTACATTTTGCCTGTATTAATTGATTGTTTATAATTTTCTTTTGTTATTGATTTAAATTTTTCTTATATTCATTGTTCTTGTTAAAAGAGTACTCTTTGTTTAAATCTGTTGTTGCTTCTTCATATTTTGCAATTATTGTAATTTATTATATTGCATCTATTCACTTACAATAGTATCAATTGCTTGCCTTTATGATGCCCTTAATTTATTTGTACTATAAAATATGTAGGATGTTTGTAGGGTAGCAGTTGGTAGGGGTCAACTGTCCATGCTATGCTGGCAGGTACCTACCCGATAGCACTATCGTTAGTGAGTGTTCTACGTATTTTGTACTATTGTTAATAAGTTATTTTGCCTTTATATTATGCCGTCCCTGTTTTGGTGTGTTTATTTTGCAAGTCTTACATTATAATTTTTACAAACGGGCAATGTTTTTTTTACGGAGGTTCACATTTAACGTTTATAATTGTCTGGAAGGATGGCTATTTAATCTGGATTTTTGAATATCTCTGTATGGGACCAAAGTTGAAATGGAAAATGTCTTTAAAAATTATTATGGAAAGTGTTATTGCAATTTGTTAATGTAAGTCACATATACAAGAGAAAGTGAAGATTTGTTCTGTTTTGTTTAAGATTGTGTTAACCTTTTATAGAGTGAAAATTCATATAAGAGAAACAAGAATATATCTATATTTAGGGAATCTTTCATTGGAAATGGTAAAATAGCATATACATGTGGTTAGATAATGAGAAATATAGTTATGGTATTTTTTTTACTTATGGTATGTAACACCTACTATACGAATATGTACATATTCGCGCATACATTTATTTATACAGTATATATATTGCACATATTCATGCATGCAGTGTACTATATATATGCGCATACAAGTACGATAGCAAGCACATACTGTATATACTTCTAACTGTATTGTCAATATAAATACATACTGTAGTTAATATGCAAATACATTTTATTAAAGAAACATTGATAATTTATTATGTGTACAGCTTAATTGTTTGATTATGAGAGACCTCCTTTACAAGTTATTTATGATCTTTACCATGGCTAGGATTGGGCTGTATTTTAACCTATTTGTTCTAGCTTTTATAGGCTGAGTTTTATTGTACAGGCAGGCGGAATGAATAGCTCTTGCGGCATCTGGTGGGAATAGATTTATATGCCTTAATGATGAAGCAATTTTGTTGCAAATAGCTTCAGTGTGTTGAGGTGCCGAGTTGAGATTGCAGACAGGCACCATTTTTTAATTGAGGTGAACCTGAGACCAACAATACTTCGAGTTTATAAGTGTCTTTGTGAGTGGCTGTGTCTGTGGGTGTGTGTGTGTGTGTGTTCTTCCATATTCTTCATTTGGTTCTCGTAGACACCTGACAACCTGTCGGAAATAACACACCTATTTTTTTATTGTGATTTGCTTATTGCCGGTTTACATCCGAGAATTATCGCCGACAAGTCTTCGATTGTGTCTGCGAAAACTCGCAGACGTGTCGTCGAATGGACCCATGTAGTCGACCTTGGTTGGAGTGGCAGAAATATAAATTTGACAAGATTAGGAGGTTGTCGATTTAAGGTTGCAAACATTTCGTAGACAGGTCACAGAATTAAAAATTTCGTCGACAGGTCGCAGAATCTTCAATGATATGTCGGAGACTGCTCGGTGGACATGTTGGATGTAGTCATAAGTTTTATCAGAAATAACTGTCACAAGCCCAACAATCAGGCCTCTTTTTATGGAAAATTAGTCGGGGGTCAATCGCCAAACGCAAGTCGAGAATTTGGGAAAGCCCCTTTACATGCAAACAACAACATCAACTCGACCATACCACCACACTCACTACACCCGTCAGTCAGAAAATTCATCAAACACCTGAAAAACTCATACACTACAGGGCCAGACATCTCGATCATACACCTAAAAAATTTAGGCACATGTGGACTAGCAACATTCCCAAATATATTCAACTACAGTTACATACACTGCAACATGGCTACACTATCGAAACATCACCACAATCCTAAAACAGATCAAACCACCATTAAAGCCATCATCATATATCACACACAAACAACATAACAAACAGAGTTCCACAAGGCTCAGTTCTATCACTCACACTATTCAGCCTATTCATGCGTGGCATTTAAACACCAGCACCCATCACGAATATTTGGCACCGATTGAGGCAGATGGCTTCCTACGTAGTTCTGGTGACATCGAGTAGTGACACAGCGGGTTGATCAACAATACCAATACCCTGTCTAAACAGTTTGACTTCCCATACCAATTAGAATGCTTACCCCTTTTCGACACCGCTTTCCCCGTACAACCAATTACCCCAATTCAGCTGCGCATTTATTATCATTACTTAATTGGTCGTCACAATTTGAATGCTGGCCCTGATGCACCTGCTTGAACAAAATTGACCACAAATCCAAATTCGGCCACAAACTACATTTTGACTGCTTAGCAAATTTCGACCCGCTTGACCAGAATTTATTGATCAACTATATTTCCTAGTTGCCACTATTGACCACTTTCTCAGTTCTTCTATTTGTTTCCACATTGACTGATTGCTTTCTGTCCATTTTGCCTAATTCGACAATTCACTCATGTTTAGCCGTTAGCTGTGACTCAACCACTTGAATCCATTCTACTTTTCACCGCGATACACCCATACAACACAATTCCCACGCTCATCCTAGATCGCCCTCTTAGTCCAGTTTAGCTACTAGTGGCAATTGGACCGCTCACCAAAAAATCAACAGCTGTAGCCCAAATTCAACAAACTAATCCAGTACTCGATACACGGATGCCCAGTATCCCAATACAGTATAGAGGGAGAAGCTGTGTGGGAATGAAGAACCCATGGACATGGTTAAGCACACCTAACATCTGGGAAGTTGTTTTAGCAAGAGTGGTAATATGGTATTTCCAAGAAATCTCAGAAGAAAAAGAGACACCAAGAATATTGAGAGGGGAAGGTTTAATTTGATGTTGTTGAAGATTGAAATGATAGTCGTCTGGAAGATGTGACGAGTAGATAGTGGAAAAATTGGGTTTTGTATGTATGTATGTATGTATGTATGTATATACTCAGGCACAAACCCCATATCTGGGGGTGGCTGACTCGAGACAGAGCCCGAAGAGAAACGACATAGTGAGTTCAATGCTCAATAGGTGGCGTTCTGAGAGTGAGGGTCTGAGTCTGGAGGGTGAGACGGTGAAGCACTTGAGCGAAGCAACCAGCCGCTTCAGAGATGGAGCTGCTTCGAGCCATGATGGATGCTTCACATGTCTCACTCCCCAGACTGGAACAAGACCTCAGGGGCTTCACCGAGTTGAGCGGTGGAATGTACAGGCTCTCAGCCTATGCCCGAGAGGGAGTAGTTGGAATATAAAAAAAAAAAAAAAAAAAAAAAAAAATAATAATAATAATGTTCCAAGTCTTAGGGTTTGGGACCACTTTAGCATTCTCTCGCCCCTTTCTCTGTCTCATCTAGCAGATGAGTTTTACAAGGGAAGAAGGATTTCTAGCCACCCACCCTCAAAGTATGAAAGTAGTACAGGAGGGAGACAGAAACAGCTAAGGTTGGGTAGAGGATGTAAAACCTCACTCTGGACAGGACCAGCCTGAGTTTTGGAAGCATTAAAAGCAACAGGAGTATCTCTTCCTCACTTAGAAATCTATATAATAATTTTGATTGTCTGTCTGTCTGTGTGTGTTCTTTATAGGCGGCCGCAGTTTTTAAGCTAGAGCGTTCATACTTGGTATGCATAGTAAGGGGGTCCCTAGGCAGGTTTTAGTGAAAAAACTAGAATTCCCCAGGGTGAAAGGGACGGAGAAAATGGGCGCGAAATCGGAAAAAGGGACGTTTGGGGCAGAAGGAGGCCTCCGATCAAAAAGGTGTATGGAACGAAAGTTGTTCGCAGCCCCCCAAACTTGGGGTGCGGATGAGGTCAGATCCAAAATCGAGGTCATTTAGTGGCCGAAATCGAGGTCGCCGTTTAATGAGGCACAGGGAGGTCGAGGACGGTGTGGTAGTAGTGATTGGATGATGGTGATTATGGTAGTAGTAGTGGTGGTAGTAGTGATGGTGATTATGGTGGTTACCCGAGCAACGACGGCTACCCCTGCTAGTATATAATTTTTTCGATTGTCTGTTCTTTATGCATGGCCACATTTTTTAAGCTAGAGCGTTCATACTTGGTATGCATAGTAAGGGGGTCCCTAGGCAGGTTCTAGTTAAAAAATTGAATTCCCCAGGGTGAAAGGGACGGAGAAAATGGGCGCGAAGTCGGAAAAATTGCCGTTTGGGGCAGAAGGAGGCCTCCGATCGAAAAGGTGTATGGATGCAAAGTTGTTCGCAGCCCCTCAAAATGGGGGTACGGATGAAGGTCAGATCCAAAATCGGAGGTCATTTAGCGGCCGAAATCGAGGTCGCCGTTTAATGAGGCACAGGGAGGTCGAGGCCGGTGATTATGGTAGTAGTATTATGGTGATGATTGTGGTTAGTAGTGATTGATGATGGTGATTATATGGTAGTAGTGATGGTGATTATGGTGATTACCCGGGCAGCGCCGGGTACCCCTGCAAGTAGTTAATATTTCAGAGGATATGTGTTTTATGGCCTCATCACGCGAGTTTGGAAGTTGTTGTTGTTGTTGTTGTTCCCTAAGCTGCCTGGACGAACAGCCCCGAGTCCCTGAGAAAGGCCATGGCCACGATCGGACTTTCCCACAGAGCTCTCATTGAGTGTAGATTGTGTGTGTTGTCGTAAGTG